>JAUCMX010000008.1:28803585-28828585 GCA_033459395.1 Hemibagrus guttatus | reverse complement strand
AAGGCATATGACGAGTTGTACACTAGGTTAGACACTAGAGAAGGAGAGAAGGACTTGTACAGGTTAGCTAGGCAGAGGGATCGAGATGGGAAGGATGTGCAGCAAGTTAGAGTTATTAAGGATAGAGATGGAAGGGTGCTCACAAGTGAGGAGAGTGTACAGAGGAGATGGAAGGAATACTTTGAGGAGCTGATGAATGAGGAAAATGAGAGGGAAAAAAGAGTAGAAGGGGTAAACTCTGTGGAACAGAAAGTAGATAAGATTAGAAAGGATGAAGTCAGGAAGGCTTTGAAGAGGATGAAAAGTGGGAAGGCAGTTGGTCCTGATGACATTCCGATGGAGGTCTGGAAGTGTCTGGGAGAGGCAGCAGTGGAATTTTTAGCTAATTTGTTCAACAGGGTTTTAGAGAGTGAGAGGATGCCTGAGGAATGGAGAAGAAGTGTGTTAGTGCCGATCTTTAAGAATAAGGGTGACGTGCAGAGTTGCAGCAACTATAGGGGGATAAAGTTGATGAGCCATACAATGAAGGTATGGGAAAGAGTAGTGGAAGCTAGGTTAAGGAAGGTAGTGGAAATTTGTGAGCAGCAGTATGGCTTCATGTCCAGAAAGAGCACAATAGATGCAATTTTTGCTCTGAGAATTTTGATGGAGAAGTATAGGGATGGTCAGAGGGAGTTGCACTGTGTGTTTGTAGACTTGGAGAAAGCGTATGACAGGGTGCCAAGAGAAGAGCTGTGGTACTGTATGAGGAAGTCAGGAGTAGTAGAGAAGTATGTCAGAGTGGTGCAGGACATGTATGAGAGGAGCAGGACAGTGGTGAGGTGTGCTGTAGGTCAGACAGAGGAGTTCAAAGTGGAGGTGGGGCTGCATCAGGGATCGGCTCTGAGCCCCTTCCTGTTTGCTATAGTGATGGACCAGTTGTCAGAGGAGGTCAGACAGAAGTCTCCTTGGACAATGATGTTTGCAGATGACATTGTGATCTGTAGTGAGAGCAGGGAGCAGGTGGAGGAAAACCTGGAGAGGTGGAGGTTTGCGCTGGAGAGAAGAGGAATGAAAGTCAGTGGTAGTAAGACTGAGTACATGTGTGTGAATGAAAGGGAGGGAAGTGGAACAGTAAGGTTACAGGGTGAAGAGGTGAAGAAGGTACAGGAGTTTAAGTACTTGGGGTCAACAGTCCAGAGTAATGGAGAGTGTGGGAAAGAGGTAAAGAAGCGAGTGCAGGCAGGTTGGAATGGGTGGAGAAAGGTGTGGGGAGTTCTGTGTGAGAGGAAAATATCAGCGAGAATCAAGGGGAAGGTGTACAGGACAGTGGTGAGAGCGGCCATGCTGTATGGTTTAGAGACAGTGTCACTGAGGAAGAGACAGGAGTCAGAGCTAGAGGTAGCAGAGCTGAAGATGTTGAGGTTCTCTTTGGGAGTGACAAGATTGGACAGAATTAGTAACGAGTACATCAGAGGGACAGCTCATGTTGGACGTTTGGGGGACAAAGTTAGGGAGGCCAGATTAAGATGGTTTGGACATGTTCAGAGGAGGGAGAGTGAGTATATTGGTAGGAGAATGTTGGACATGGAGCTGCCAGGCAGGAGGCAAAGAGGAAGGCCAAAGAGGAGGTATATGGATGGAATTAATGAGGATATGAAGCTAGTGGGTGCAAGTGTTGAGGATGCAGAAGATAGGGATAGGTGGAGAGAGATGATTCGCTGTGGAGACCCCTGAAGGGAAAAGCCCAAAGAAGAAGAAGAAGTAACTCTATTACTCTCAGTGTAACTCTATTACTCTCAGTGTAACTCTATTACTCTCAGTGTAACTCTATTACTCTCAGTATAACTCTATTACTCACACTGTAACTCTATTACTCTCAGTATAACTCTATTCCTCTCACTGTAACTCTATTACTCTCAGTATAACTCTATTACTCTCACTGTAACTCTATTACTCTCACTATAACTCTATTACTCCCAGTGTAACTCTATTACTCTCAGTGTAACTCTATTACTCTCAGTATAACTCTATTACTCTCAGTGTAACTCTATTACTCTCAGTATAACTCTATTACTCACACTGTAACTCTATTACTCTCAGTATAACTCTATTCCTCTCAGTATAACTCTATTACTCACACTGTAACTCTATTACTCTCAGTATAACTCTATTACTCTCACTGTAACTCTATTACTCTCAGTATAACTCTATTACTCTCACTGTAACTCTATTACTCTCAGTATAACTCTATTCCTCTCACTGTAACTCTATTACTCTCAGTATAACTCTATTACTCTCACTGTAACTTTATTACTCTCAGTATAACTCTATTACTCTCACTGTAACTCTATTACTCTCACTGTAACTCTATTGCTCTCACTGTAACTCTATTACTCTCAGTATAACTCTATTGCTCTCACTGTAACTCTATTACTCTCAGTGTAACTCTATTACTCTCAGTATAACTCTATTACTCTCAGTATAACTCTATTACTCTCACTGTAACTCTATTACTCTCATTGTAACTCCTATTACTCTCACTGTAACTCTATTACTCTCATTGTAACTCTATTACTCACACTGTAACTCTATTACTCTCAGTATAACTCTATTACTCTCATTGTAACTCTATTACTCTCATTGTAACTCTATTACTCTCAGTATACTCTATTCTCTCATGTAACTCTATTACTCTCACTGTAACTCTATTACTCTCATTGTAACTCTATTACTCTCAGTATAACTCTATTACTCTCATTGTAACTCTATTACTCTCAGTATAACTCTATTACTTCACTTAACTCTATTGCTCTCATGTACTCTATTACTCTCAGAATAACTCTATTACTCTCATTGTAACTCTATTACTCTCATGTAACTCTATTACTCTCATGTAACTCTATTACTCTCATTGTAACTCTATTACTCTCATTGTAACTCTATTACTCTCACTGTAACTCTATTACTCTCAGTATAACTCTATTACTCTCATTGTAACTCTATTACTCTCATGTAACTCTATTACTCTCACTGTAACTCTATTACTCCCCTGTAACTCTATTACTCTCATTGTAACTCTATTACTCTCAGTATAACTCTATTACTCTCATTGTAACTCTATTACTCTCACTGTAACTCTATATTACTCTCACTGTAACTCTATTACTCTCAGTGTAACTCTATTACTCTCATGTAACTCTATTGCTCTCATTGTAACTCTATTACTCTCAGTATAACTCTATTACTCTCATTGTAACTCTATTACTCTCACTGTAACTCTATTACTCTCACTGTAACTCTATTACTCACACTGTAACTCTATTACTCTCATTGTAACTCTATTACTCTCATTGTAACTCTATTACTCTCATGTAACTCTATTACTCTCATTGTAACTCTATTACTCTCACTGTAACTCTATTACTCTCAGTATAACTCTATTACTCTCATTGTAACTCTATTACTCTCAGTATAACTCTATTACTCTCATTAACTATTATCTCAGTAACTCTATTACTCTCAGTGTAACTCTATTACTCTCACTGTAACTCTATTACTCTCACTGTAACTCTATTACTCTCACTGTAACTCTATTACTCTCAGTATAACTCTATTACTCTCATTGTAACTCTATTACTCTCACTGTAACTCTATTACTCTCATGTAACTCTATTACTCTCACTGTAACTCTATTACTCTCAGTATAACTCTATTACTCTCATTGTAACTCTATTACTCTCATTGTAACTCTATTACTCTCAGTATAACTTATTATTCTCAGTATAACTCTATTACTCACACTGTAACTCTATTACTCTCATTGTAACTCTATTACTCTCATGTAACTCTATTACTCACACTGTATACTCTATTACTCTCATTGTATAGCTCTATTACTCTCATTGTAACTCTATTACTCTCATTGTAACTCTATTACTCTCATGTAACTCTATTACTCTCAGTATAACTGTATTACTCTCATGTAACTCTATTACTCTCACTGTAACTCTATTACTCTCAGTATAACTCTATTACTCTCATTGTAACTCTATTACTCTCACTGTATAGCTCTATTACTCTCATTAACTCTATTACTCTCATGTAACTCTATTACTCTCAGTGTAACTCTATTACTCTCACTGTAACTCTATTACTCTCATTGTAAGCTCTATTACTCTCATTGTAACTCTATTACTCTCATTGTAACTCTATTACTCTCATGTACTATACTCTCATGTAACTCTATTACTCTCATGTAACTCTATTACTCTCATGTAACTCTATTACTCTCATGTAACTCTATTACTCTCATTGTAACTCTATTACTCTCATATAACTCTATTACTCTCATTGTAACTCTATTACTCTCACTGTAACTCTAATACTCTCACTGTAACTCTATTACTCTCAGTGTAACTCTATTACTCTCATGTAACTCTATTGCTCTCATTGTAGCTCTATTACTCTCAGTATAACTCTATTACTCTCATTGTAACTCTATTACTCTCATTGTAACTCTATTACTCTCACTGTAACTCTATTACTCTCAGTGTAACTCTATTACTCTCATGTAACTCTATTACTCTCATTGTAACTCTATTACTCTCAGTATAACTCTATTACTCTCATTGTAACTCTATTACTCTCATTGTAACTCTATTACTCTCATTGTAACTCTATTACTCTCACTGTAACTCTATTACTCTCAGTGTAACTCTATTACTCTCAGTTGTAACTCTATTACTCTCATGTAACTCTATTACTCTCATTGTAACTCTATTACTCTCAGTGTAACTCTATTACTCTCACTGTAACTCTATTACTCTCATGTGTAACTCTATTACTCTCATGTAACTCTATTACTCTCATTGTAACTCTATTACTCTCACTGTAACTCTATTACTCTCATGTAACTCTATTACTCTCATTGTAACTCTATTACTCTCATTGTAACTCTATTACTCTCATGTAACTCTATTACTCTCATTGTAACTCTATTACTCTCATTGTAACTCTATTACTCTCATTGTAACTCTATTACTCTCAGTATAACTCTATTACTCTCATTGTAACTCTATTACTCTCATTGTACTCTATTACTCTATGTAACTCTATTACTCTCAGTGTAACTCTATTACTCACACTGTAACTCTATTACTCTCATTGTAACTCTATTACTCTCATTGTAACTCTATTACTCTCAGTATACTCTATTACTCTCATTGTAACTCTATTACTCTCATTGTAACTCTATTACTCTCATTGTAACTCTATTACTCTCATGTAACTCTATTACTCTCACTGTAACTCTATTACTCTCAGTATAACTCTATTACTCTCATGTAACTCTATTACTCTCATTGTAACTCTATTACTCTCATGTAACTCTATTACTCTCATTGTAACTCTATTACTCTCATGTAACTCTATTACTCTCATGTAACTCTATTACTCTCATTGTAACTCTATTACTCTCATGTAACTCTATTACTCTCATTGTAACTCTATTACTCTCATGTAACTCTATTACTCTCAGTATAACTCTATTACTCTCATGTAACTCTATTACTCTCAGTTAACTCTATTACTCTCACTGTAACTCTATTGCTCTCATTGTAACTCTATTACTCTCAGTATAACTCTATTACTCTCATTGTAACTCTATTACTCTCACTGTAACTCTATTACTCTAACTCTATACTCTCACTGTAACTCTATTGCTCTCATTGTAACTCTATTACTCTCACTGTAACTCTATTACTCTCATTGTAACTCTATTACTCTCACCGTAACTCTATTACTCTCATTGTAACTCTATTACTCTCAGTATAACTCTTACTCTCAGTATAACTCTATTACTCTCACTGTAACTCTATTGCTCTCATTGTAACTCTATTACTCTCAGTAACTCTATTACTCTCACTGTAACTCTATTACTCTCATTGTAACTCTATTACTCTCACTGTAACTCTATTACTCTCATTGTAACTCTATTACTCTCATTGTAACTCTATTACTCTCAGTGTAACTCTATTACTCTCACTGTAACTCTATTACTCTCACTGTAACTCTATTACTCTCAGTATAACTCTATTACTCTCATTGTAACTCTATTACTCTCATTGTAACTCTATTACTCTCATTGTAACTCTATTACTCTCACCGTAACTCTATTACTCTCATTGTACTTATTACTCTCATTAACTCTAGTACTCTCACCGTAACTCTATTACTCTTCCCGTAACTCTATTACTCTCAGTTAACTCTATTGCTCTCATTGTAACTCTATTACTCTCATTAACTGTATTACTCTCACTGTAACTCTATTACTCTCAGTATAACTCTATTACTCTCATTGTAACTCTATTACTCTCAGTATAACTCTATTACTCTCATTAACTTATTACTTCACTGTAACTCTATTGCTCTCATTGTACTCTATTACTCTCATTGTTTTGTAACTCTATTACTCTCATTGTAACTCTATTACTCTCATGTAACTCTATTACTCTCATGTAACTCTATTACTCCATTGTAACTCTATTACTCTCAGTATAACTCTATTACTCCATGTAACTCTATTACTCTCACTGTAACTCTATTACTCTCATTGTAACTCTATTACTCTCATATAACTCTATTACTCTCACTGTAACTCTATTACTCTCAGTATAACTCTATTCTCTCACTGTAACTCTATTACTCACACTGTAACTCTATTACTCTCAGTGTAACTCTATTACTCTCAGTATAACTTATTACTTTCACTGTAACTCTATTACTCTCATTGTAAGCTCTATTACTCTCAGTGTAACTCTATTACTCTCAGTGTAACTCTATTACTCTCAGTATAACTCTATTACTCACACTGTAACTCTATTACTCTCATGTAACTCTATTACTCTCATTGTAGCTCTATTACTCTCATTGTAACTCTATTACTCACACTGTAACTCTATTACTCTCATGTAACTCTATTACTCTCATTGTAACTCTATTACTCTCATTGTAACTCTATTACTCTCACTGTAACTCTATTACTCTCATTGTAACTCTATTACTCTCATGTAACTCTATTACTCTCATTGTAACTCTATTACTCTCACTGTAACTCTATTACTCTCATGTAACTCTATTACTCTCAGTATAACTCTAGTACTCTCACCGTAACTCTATTACTCTCATGTAACTCTATTACTCTCATTGTAACTCTATTACTCTCAGTGTAACTCTATTACTCTCACTGTAACTCTATTACTCTCATTGAACTCTATTACTCTCATTAACTCTATTACTCTCATGTAACTCTATTACTCTCACGTAACTCTATTACTCTCATGTAACTCTATTACTCTCATTGTAACTCTATTACTCTCATTGTAACTCTATTACTCTCACTGTAACTCTATTACTCTCATGTAACTCTATTACTCTCACTTTTAACTCTATTACTCTCAGTATAACTCTATTACTCTCAGTATAACTCTATTACTCTCACCGTAACTCTATTACTCTCATTGTAAGCTCTATTACTCTCATATAACTCTATTACTCTCAGTGTAACTCTATTACTCTCACTGTAACTCTATTACTCTCAGTGTAACTCTATTACTCTCATTGTAACTCTATTACTCTCAGTGGAACTCTATTACTCTCACTGTAACTCTATTACTCTCATGTGTAACTCTATTGACTCTCATGTAACTCTATTACTCTCAGTGTAACTGTATTACTCTCATTGTAACTCTATTACTCTCATTACTCTATTACTCTCATTATAACTTATTACTCTCATTAACTCTATTACTCTCAGTAATTATTACTGTATTGTACTTATCTGTTAACTCTATTACTCTCATTGTAACTCTATTACTCTCATATAACTCTATTACTCTCAGTATAACTCTATTACTCTCATTGTAGTCTCTATTACTCACAGTAGTAACTCTATTGCTCTCATTAACTCTATTGATCTCAATGTAGCTCTATTACTCTAGTGTAACTCTATTACTCTCATGTGTAACTCAATACTCACACTGTAACTCTAATACTCTCATGTAACTCTATTGACTCTCAGTTGTAGCTAAAAAGTTACTCTCAGTGTAAGCTCTATTACTCTCATTGTAACTCTATTACTCTCACTGTAACTCTATTACTCTCATTGTAACTCTTTTACTCTCACTGTAACTCTATTGCTCTCAGTATAACTCTATTACTCTCAGTATAACTCTATTACTCTCACCGTAACTCTATTACTCTCATTGTAAGTTTTTCTGATTAAGCTTATTTATTTTTAAATAATTGTACTGTATGTAACTGTGTGTGTGTGTGTGTGTGTGTGTGTGTGTGTGTGTGTGTGTGTGTTATTAGATGAGCAGTTTGATGCCCTGTCTGTTAGATGGAGATTGTTTTTTTCGCTGTGATTCCGACTCTCCTGATTTGGGAATTCTGTTTGAGCTTGGAGTCACCTATATCAGAAATGTAAAGATTTAACATTTTTCTTCTCCTTTTTATTATTATTATTATTATTATTATTATTATTATTATTATTATTATTATTATTGTTATTGTTATTATTGTTATTGTTATTATTGTTATTATTATTATTATTATTATTATTATTATTATTATTATTATCAGTCATTTGTGTTCTAGTCCACCGGAGAGAGAGGAGATCTGAGCTGTGGTTGGGCTTTTCTTAAACTCTTTGATGAAAATGGAGCACTCATACCTCTACGGTACACACACAAACGTACACATGTGTGCACACACACACACACACACACACATGCACACACACACACACACAGAGACACACACACACAGAGACAGACATCAGTTGTAGATGAAAAAGTTAGGGAGTCGGTTTTTAAGAGTAAGAGATGTGGATGGTCCATCTTCTGTTTTTAAATTTTGGAATGCAGAGCTGCTCAAGGAACAGATGTACAGTCTGAGGGACAGTAACGAACTGCTGACCCGTGGAGATGCAGACCAGTGGTGGATTTTTATTTTATTCTGTATGCTGTGGATAACTCAGATGAACGGTGCAGAAGAACTACAGCTTCTAACCTCAGAGCAGAGGGATTCTCACCTTCAACAGAGTGACTGCTGCTGTCATGGAGTTCTCTTCAGGTCCTACATCAGGAATAGATGGACTTCTTGCTGAATTCTTTAAGAACTTATGGACTGTCTCTGGGATTTTTGTTACTTGCCTCGTCTTTGTGCCACAAAATGTTGGTGGTTCAACCTCTTGAAGAAGTAGCAAGGAATGTTCAGCAACAGCTGGAAAACTTCTGGTCAGCTCAACAGTGGCTGAAATCTTCAGACCTCTATCTGCCCAGGCAAGAAGGGGATCACCAGGTCACAAGACCAGGCTTTCAGACTCAAAGAGACTCATCTATTGGGAGCGGGGGGATGTAAGCTGGCCTGAGTCCTGCACCTGAGGTGGACATTTTTAAATCTGAGGAATGCTCTAGTTTCTGCAAATATCACCAGAGTTGAGGATGGACAGGTATCTGCAGAGACTTTGGCTCTCAAGCTTGGGATAAGATCTGTCTGAGTGGCTCAGACACCCAAGTGCTGGAGCAACTGCCACAGGATAGAGGTTCCCCAGATACATTCTATAAGGAGGAGGATATCTTCTTCCCAGAGCTGAAGATCTTAACCACAAATGAGAGTGGTCTTCTGTCATTCATGACACCTGCACTGGAGCATCTCAGTGTCATTGGGAGGAAATCCCTCTATCTACTGTGTGTAAAAGTGCTGCACCTTCATGATCTTGAGAGTCCAAATGGCTGGAGTGTTTTTGGATCAGGCTCTTCACCCAGAGGTAGCCGGAGAACCTTGTACAAAGCTGCAGTGGAGGATCATGCAGAGTAAAAAGAAAAACTGAAATATCACGTGTACATAAGTATTCAGACCTTTTGCAACAAGCTCAGATGCCTCCCATTTCTCTTGGTCAATGTTGAGATGTTTCTACACCTTGATTGGATTCCAGCTGAGATAAATTGATTGGACATGATTGGGAAAGGCACACACCTCTCTATAGAAAGCCTCACAGCTGACAATGCGTATCTGAGCAAAAACCAAGCCAAGAGGTCAGAGGAACTGCCTGCAGAGCTCAGAGACAGGATTACTGCAAGGCACAGATCTGGAGAAGGTGATGAAAATTTCTGCTGCACTGAACATGCCCAGGAGCACGGTGGCCTCAGTAATTCAGAAATGGCTTCCATGAGTCTCAAAAGTTTGGCACAACTAGAAGTCTTCCAAAAGCTGTTCACCCGGCCACACTGGGCAATCAGGGAGAAGGGCCTTAGTAAGAGAGGTGACCAAGAGCCCAGTGGTCACTGACTGAGCTCCAGAGATCCTGTGTGAAGATGGGACATTTAAACACACACACACACACACACACACACACACACACACACACACACACACACACATACATATTTCAGTCTTCAGTATGCCCCTGAAGTCTCTTTAGTTTGTGTGTGTGTGTGTGTGTGTGTGTGTGTGTGTGTGTGTGTGTAGTACACAGGAGCTCATTGTGAATGGAGGAACTCCATATGAGGGGGCTGTTGATACATGCAGCATGTCATCTATAAGAGGTAACACACACACACACACACACACTCAGAGTAAATCATGTGCTATTAAATAAGGTGATGCCTATAAACTACAAACCCGATTCCAAAAAAGTTGGGACACTGTACAAATTGTGAATAAAAACAGAATGCAATGATGTGGAAGTTTCAAATTTCAATATTTTATTGAGAATACAACATAGATGACATATCACATGTTTAAACTGAGAAAATGGATCATTTTAAGGGAAAAATAAGTTGATTTTAAATTTCATGGCATCAACACATCTCAAAAAAGTTGGGACAAGGCCATGTTTCCCACTGTGTGGCATCCCCTCTTCTTTTTATAACAGTCTGCAAACGTCTGGGGACTGAGGAGACAAGTTGCTCAAGTTTAGGAATAGGAATGTTGTCCCATTCTTGTCTAATACAGGCTTCTAGTTGCTCAACTGTCTTAGGTCTTCTTTGTCGCATCTTCCTCTTTATGATGCGCCAAATGTTTTCTATGGGTGAAAGATCTGGACCGCAGGCTGGCCATTTCAGTACCCGGATCCTTCTTCTACGCAGCCATGATGTTGTAATTGATGCAGTATTTGGTCTGGCATCGTCATGTTGGAAAATGCAAGGTCTTCCCTGAAAGAGACGACGTCTGGATGGGAGCATATGTTGTTCTAGAACTTGGATATACCTTTCAGCATTGATGGTGCCTTTCCAGATGTGTAAGCTGCCCATGCCACACGCACTCATGCAACCCCATACCATCAGAGATGCAGGCTTCTGAACCGAGCGCCGATAACAACTCGGGTTGTCCTTGTCCTCTTTAGTCCGGATGACATGGCGTCCCACTTTTCCAAAAAGAACTTCAAATTTTGATTGGTCTGACCACAGAACAGTTTTCCACTTTGCCACAGTCCATTTTAAATGAGCCTTGGCCCAGAGAAAACGCCTGCGCTTCTGGATCATGTTTAGATATGGCTTCTTTTTTGACCTATAGAGTTTTAGCCGGCGACGGCGAATGGCACGGTGGATTGTGTTCACCGACAATGTTTTCTGGAAGTATTCCTGAGCCCATGTTGTGATTTCCATTACAGTAGCATTCCTGTATGTGATGCAGTGCCGTCTAAGGGCCCGAAGATCACGGGCATCCAGTATGGTTTTCCGGCCTTGACCCTTACGCACAGAGATTGTTCCAGATTCTCTGAAACTTTGGATGATATTATGCACTGTAGATGATGATAACTTCAAACTCTTTGCAATTTTTCTCTGAGAAACTCCTTTCTGATATTGCTCCACTATTTTTGGCCGCAGCATTGGGGGAATTGGTGATCCTCTGTCCATCTTGACTTCTGAGAGACACTGCCACTCTGAGAGGCTCTTTTTAAACCCAATCATGTTGCCAATTGACCTAATAAGTTGCAGATTGGTCCTCCAGCTGTTCCTTATATGTACATTTAACTTTTCCGGCCTCTTATTGCTACCTGTCCCAACTTTTTTGGAATGTGTAGCTCTCATGAAATCCAAAATGAGCCAATATTTGGCATGACATTTCAAAATGTCTCACTTTCAACATTTGATATGTTATCTATATTCTATTGTGAATAAAATATAAGTTTATGAGATTTGTAAATTATTGCATTCCTTTTTTATTCACAATTTGTACAGTGTCCCAACTTTTTTGGAATTGGGTTTGTATCTAAAATCCAGAAATTCTGCTGCTGTTTAAAAGTTTAAAACAAACAGTGCTGTGATGTCAGAAGGAGGTGTGTGTTTGTGAAGGCTTTGTGATGGTCACTTTAAGGCCAGTGTTCTGCTGGAGGAAGCAGTTTTCACTTTCTGCCTGATGTCTTCAGGTTTTCCTTTAGTAATTGTAGATAATTCTCCTTCTTCATGATGTCACCAGTTCCTTCCTCAGCCAAACATCTCCACAACATGATACTGCCACCACCATGCTTCACAGGTCATGCTTCACAGGCCATGATTCACAGTTGGGACAGTTTCTTCAGAGTGAAAGCCTCACCCTTTTTCCCTCCATACACCGAGCTGATCATTACGGTCAAACGGTACATTTCATCTGATCAGAGAGCTGTCCTCCAATCATCTGTTGATCTTCTGCACGCTTCACTCTGGATATTTTATGCTGGTTTTGAAGAAACATCTTCCTCACAAGTCTCTCAGGTCATGGTGATGTCCGTCTTTACCACCTGATGCCTCCAACTCCTTCACCAGTTCCTTTGTTGTTGTTTTGGTGTTCAGATGAATTCGTTCAGTTTAAAGTTTGTTCATCACTGTGAGTTAATTTCTGACTCTTTCCTGAAGGACACAGAGTCTGTGTGCTCCTGTCATTATCATTTTAATTACAGATGTTTGTACAGATGCTCGTGGTTTGGAATTTGTTCATGTGGAGGGACCAGACATGTGGAGGTCCATCACTTTGTTTCGGATCTGGTGGAGGTGGTGATTGGATGTTCCCTTGATATCAAGGGCTAAAAGCCATTAGCTCTGAATAAAGACCCTTTTATGTAGAGTTTATTGCAGAAGATGTTTCTGTAGATTACAGAAGAGGACGTTTTTAAGGGTCAGGAATGTCTGTGCTCAGGCGCATCTTTATTTGAGTAGAACAAAGAATTCCTGGGTCTTAAACAGGATATCATGGTTCATTTTAAAACATATCATATATCAAATATATATTCTAATCTGTTATATCATGGAACATCAGCAGTAACTGGACTTTCTCCCGAGTGACTTCACTGCCCCAGAACCCTCACAGACATCTTATAGAAAATAAGGGTTTAACATCCAGCTGTGTGGTCTCTGTCCCTCTTCATGATCCTATCTCCTTTAGGTGGCTCCAGTGGTGTGCTGCATCAGATGCTGAAGTCCAGGAAATGTCCCAAGCTCATCATTAAGCTCAGATCCCCAAACACTCGCAGCAGAGAACAGCTCAGGTACTGAACCCCTCTCACTCTTTCACACGTGAGCTAATCTCACACGGAACCTCTACCACTACCTAAAACTTTTAATATTTCATTACATTTCAAAACGCTTTTTACTAAAATCACTACAGTAGTGGACCGTGTGTGTGTGTGTGTGTGTGTGTGTGTGTGTGTTCGAGGGAGTAAAAGTGGGCATTTGTGTATACAGTGCTCAGACATAACTCCAGACTACAGCACTGCTGTGAAATGACACGTGTGGGGGCGGAGTTTTTTGTATAAACTGGGTGTGTCTCAGTTGTGTTCCATTCGTATCTTGAGGTTAAGTGCATGTTTCCACTACACTGTTCCTTCCACTGACCTCCATTCATACGCACACAAATGCTGGAGACCAGAAACACACGAAGCTGTGAAGAACTTCCGAAGTTCACGTTTGTGCCATGTGAAGACGTGTGACCTGAAGAAGATGGACACGTCACCTTCAGAAAAGGAAAGATGGAGGAAGCCCTGATTATAGTGCTGTCACACATCCTGATGGGTATGAATATAGTTATAAAGAATATAAAACGAAGACTAACAGAGCAGGTGCTAGGTTTGCTGTGAGACTACTGACCAGAAGGTTGTGAGTTCGAATCCCAGTCCACCAAGCTGCCACTGCTGGGTTCCTGAGCTTCTTCTTCTTCTTTGGGCTTTTCCCTTCAGGGGTCTCCACAGCGAATCATCTCTCTCCACCTATCCCTATCTTCTGCATCCTCAACACTTGCACCCACTAGCTTCATATCCTCATTAATTCCGTCCATATACCTCCTCTTTGGCCTTCCTCTTTGCCTCCTGCCTGGCAGCTCCATGTCCAACATTCTCCTACCAATATACTCACTCTCCCTCCTCTGAACATGTCCAAACCATCTTAATCTGGCCTCCCTAACTTTGTCCCCCAAACGTCCAACATGAGCTGTCCCTCTGATGTACTCGTTCCTAATCCTGTCCAATCTTGTCACTCCCAAAGACAACCTCAACATCTTCAGCTCTGCTACCTCTAGCTCTGACTCCTGTCTCTTCCTCAGTGACACTGTCTCTAAACCATACAGCATGGCCGCTCTCACCACTGTCCTGTACACCTTCTCCTTGATTCTCGCTGATATTTTCCTCTCACACAGAACTCCCCACACCTTTCTCCACCCATTCCAACCTGCCTGCACTCGCTTCTTTACCTCTTTCCCACACTCTCCATTACTCTGGACTGTTGACCCCAAGTACTTTAACTCCTGCTGCTGGGTTCCTGAGCAAGGCCCTTAAACCACAATTGCTCAGTTGTATAAAATGAGATAAATTGTAAGTAGCTCTGGATAAGAGCGTCTGCCAACATGCTGGGAATGTAGATAAGATAGATAGATTTATTAATCCCGAAGGAAGTTCTTACAGAGAGAGAGACGCTCATTTTAACCGAATATATTTGTCGAATTATTTGATAAATGCTTTATGTTCCTCTGAGTCATGTGCTGCTGTAAATCTTCTTTACACTAACGGCTAACGGTTCCCTTCATCATTATTTTTCTTAGATTGGATCATTTATCACTTCTTTTTTCTGTAAACTGTTTTTCATTTTCATAAAGACAATGTGTTTTATTTTGGTAATAAATCATTAAATCGTTAAATAGAACCGTTTGGACGTGAGGATTGTTGGGAGCCGGTTAATGGTCTATAAGGACTAAAGACTGAATGGCTAGATCTGGAAGTTCCACGTAAATGAAACAGATAAAAATGATCTGATTAAGTCATTAATGTGATGTTTTCTGCACTAGAACATCACCCGCAGTGATTTATCAGTTAAACGACATTTATTTCCACACTCTCATCACTCTTTTATTTTGTTATTTTTTATATATTACATCATATTACACATCTTCAGTCCGGCTCAGAGGATCCTCTGTGTATGGTGTGTAAGATATAGACATTAGACCGGTCAGTTATTCCCTGCAGTTAGATGAATAATGGAGCAGGTGTTGGTGCAGTGAGGGTGGAGAGGGGGCGCTCTGGAGCACCGGGTTAAAGCCCCAGGACAGAAACCTGACACGACCTCACACACCTCCGGTGTCAGAGCTCATACATAAACACCCCTCACCCCTCTACACCATCACTGTCCCAGAGATTTATTTATTTAAACGAATCCTATTTAAACGTCCGTGTGTGTTCTTGGCCGTGTGTGTGTGTGTGTGTGTGTGTGTGTGAGGGAGGAATCACAGTAGAACCCACATGCCTCAGCGTGACACGACAAAGTGCTGAGACTGTAGTTATTTTCCATCAGCACTTTTAAAACCACTTTCAGGACAAATGACTGGAGTGTGTGTGTGTGTGTGTGTGTGTGTGTGTGTGTGTGTGTGTGTGTTCTGTAGCTTGCTTCCTGACACTCTACTTGGCTGCATGTCCACGGTACCACTGCTGGTTCTGTACAGGCAACTTCTCGCTGATACACTGCTGCTGGACCGAGTCACAATGCAGGATGCAGGTACACACACACACACACACACACACACACACACAAACAAACACACACACACACACACACACACACACAAACACACACACACACACACACACACACAAACACACACACACACACACACACACACAAACACACACACACACACACACACACACACACACACACACACACACAAACACACTTGTTAATTAAGAAACACTTAAATAAATACGTCTGTATCTGGTTCTATTCTAGATCTGATCTGCAGCTCGGTTCTAGCTACATTCCCTGAGGTTCTGGATCAGTCTGACCTGATGGATGCTTTCAGGGTGAGGACACACACACACGCGCACACACACACACACACACACACACACACACGCGCACACACACACACAGAAACCCTGTGATTATTAAGTCTGTTTGTTATTTTCCAGAAATCATGGGTGGAGTCAGAAAACAACCTGAAGAGGTCTGACAAGGTAAAGCGTTATAGTGTGTGTGTGTGTGTGTGTGTGTGTGCGTGTGTGTGTGTTACAGCATAAGTGTTTAACCTGTCCACTTAGTGTGTAGTGTTCAACTACTGACTATTCTGTGTGTATGTGTGTGTGTGTGTGTGTGTTACAGAAGGATGTAGCTGTACTGAAGAAGCTGTTTGAGAGTGTGTATATGAGCAGCGTGTTCCCGTTGTTGTTCTCGGCTGAGATGCCCGCTCCTCTCTGGGCCAATGAGGACACAGAGGCCCACCGCGCCCGTCTCATTTATAACCCCACCCACAAGATCTCCTTGGAAACCATGCTGTCATCCAATCACAAGCACCAAGCTTTCAACATCTCTCAGGTTTCCTATGATCTCCTCACTTCAGCCTGGAACTGACCAATCGCCATGCAGCTGATCTACAGACTGACCATTCAGGTCACATCTCAGATACTGACTGACCAATCAGATTACAGCTCAGCTACAGACTGACCAATCAGCTTATAGCTCAGCTACAGACTGACCAATCAGCATAGAGCAGAAGTTAAACTGGACATCAGCTGACCAATCAGGAATCTGATTCTTATCAAATTGTACTTCGCTTTATATCACATTATAATTGTATTGTTTAAATTCTTCTCAGTTTATTATTTCAGGTTTTAAAAAATAATAAAATGAAATATTTATAATAAATGAATAGAAGGTGATTTATTAAGTTCCTTTGTCATGCACCATTCTGACGCGTGGTCAGTAGTTTCAGGTTTAGTGGTCAGATGTACAGAAGTTACTAGTAGCCCTTATTTGTCACATAAACATTACTGCACAGTGAAATTCTTTCTTCTCATATCCCGTCCCTGGAGGGTTGGGGTCAGAGCGCAGGGTCAGCCAGGTAGAAACTGTTCTTCAGCCTGCTGGTTCTGGTTCTGGATCGGATGCTTCAGTACCGCCTGGCTGATGGCTGTTTGTTGCGAGTCTTCCTCTGACTTTGTATGGGGTATATGTCCTGTAAGGCTGGAAGTTTATTTGCAACACACACACACACACACACACACACACACACACACACACACAGAGCTGATGTTTTTGCTGTAAGGCTGGAAGTTTATTTGCAACACACACACACACACACACACACACACACAGAGCTGATGTGTAAAAATTAAAAGTCACTTCTTGACCCAGGACACACCCTCTTATCTCTCCACCAATCACTGTGCTTAATGGACTGTTACTGTTGGTCTAAGGAGGGTGACATTACAACACAGCTGTGTGTGTGTGTGTGTGTGTGTGTGTGTGTGTGTGTGTGTGTGTGTGTGTGTAACCTCAGTGTTACACACAGCTGCAGTTGACTCTACAGTCTATAAAACCAGAACACCTCATGACTGGTTTGATGTGAGCTCTGATACCCTGCTGGACACACAGATCACACAGAGGGTCACTCTCCACTGCCCTGCGTCCTCCATCCTCCAGCCCTGACTTACAGCAACAGGCAACCAACAAGGCCTAGGCTTCGAGCTGAAGCCTTCAGCTATCTCAGACACGGTTTTTCAAAACAAGCACCTCCATCTTCACAGCGGTTACCATCTATAAAGCTGTCTGTATCACTGCCGTCCTCTAGAGCTGAATCCTGGCTCACGTTCAGCCACCATCTGCTGGAGGACTTCCATAAAGTTCCTGCACTGAATCCTGGGGACAATGTGTCCTGATCATGTAGCAGAGTTTGAGGTGATTTCCAAAACAAACTGTAAGAGCATGGAGGCCACCATCACTGAACACCAGCTGCGTTAAATTGGACGTTATCAGGATGCCTCAAGATCGCCTGTTAGAGTCCTAATGGACAGCTTCACCTGGGCCACTGGTCAGCAGGGGGTCAAAACAAGTGGCATAAAGACCAGCTACAACACCACTGAGGAGGCTGCTGTTAATGCAGGAATAGTGCACATGGATCTGGAACATGAAAAAACAGCAAAAAAGACTCAGGAGACATACAGTAATGCCCACTGACCCTGACCTCAGTAACACTGACCACACTGACCTCGTCCCCATTAAGCCCAACCTCACATGTTTAACATAATAAAGCTTGTGGATCAATATGATGGATTACCATAATGCAGTGTGTGTGTGTGTGTGTGTGTGTGTGTGTGTGTGTGTGTGTGTGTGCTACAAATGCTCATTTCACTTTAGTGTGAAAGGCATCACGCCTTCCCATTTATATAACAGCCTATTTTTTGCCTCGAATCCCACCCACCTCAAATCCCCGCCCACTTCTCCTAACAGGTGCACTCTCACACACACACACACCTGTTTTTTTTTCTATCACATATTTTCCTGTAAGTCCCAGCATACGCCTTGCATTGTTCCACACACCACACACACCTCAGACTGACCTCAAGGTGTGTGTGTGTGTGTGTGTGTGTGTGTGTGTGTGTGTGTGTGTGTGTGTGTTTTAATCTTCAGTGCTGGAATAACGCTGTTAGACTGTTAGACAAATTTTACACACCCAAATGTGGAGTGACTGTAAATGAGAGGAATGTTTGTGTGTTTTCGGTGGAGCGCTTTAATACCCAGTGAGGGATCAGCTAATGCAGGAATAATGTGCTTCAGTGGGTGTGGCCTTGTTTACCACAAAAGAGACGATATTTTGGGCGTCATCAGACAAAAAATTAATTACATAATCACTGTGACTAAAAGGTGCAAAAATGTTTTCATCTTTAGATTAAATCAGTCACACAGTCAGGACATTTAGAGCATAGTGCACTAAAGCAGAAACTCCCAGAGACTGAGGTAGGGGGTGTGGTCTAAAGTCTGGAGGTGGAGCTTCGGGTTAGAAATGGCTTGGATGATGATATAGTTTATGTGGGCTGCTAATTTATTTTAATTTAATTAATTTTTTATTTTTTTATTATTCATTTATTTATTTGTTTGTTTACACACTCAGGCCTCCAGACAGCGAGTGTGATGTTACATCATCATCATCATCATTATTATTACAATACAATACAAACTTTATTTCTATAGCACATTTAAAACAACTACCGTTCACCAAAGTGCTCTCCAGGATACATTGAAGCAACAAAAATAAAAAACAACCAGTCACAAAGTCAATATAACCCTGAACACTCTAGCCAGTATTAAAGGCCACACTGAAAAGAACAGACTTCAAACTCGACGTAAAAGCATCCACAGAAGGAGCAGATTTAATGTGCATAGGAAGAGGGTTCCCCATCACCCTTTGATCTGAACCTTGTTTTAGGAACATGAAGAATCATCTGACGAGATGATCTGGTGTTTCTTGAATTTTGAGGGTATTAAAAGGTTAGCAATATGTTCTGGTGCAATACCGTGCAGTGCTTTAAACACCAGTAACAAAACCTTACATTCAGCTGTAAATGTGACAGGCAAGCAGTGGAACGTAATAAGAACTGGGGTAATACTCTCCCTTTTCTTTGTATGAGTCAGGAGTCCAGCTGCAGAGTTCTGCACTAATTGATGATCAGATCATTGACGCTGCGATAAACCAAAATATTACGAATTGCAGTAATCAATGCGAGAAGATATCAAAGCATGGATGTCAGTCTTCTTCTTCTTCTTCTTCTTTCAGCTTTTCCCTTCAGGGGTCTCCACAGTGAATCATCTCTCTCCACCTATCCCTATCTTCTGCGTCCTCAACACTTGCACCCACTAGCTTCATATCCTCATTAATTCCATCCATATACCTCCTCTTTGGCCTTCCTCTTTGCCTCCTGCCTGGCAGCTCCATGTCCAACATTCTCCTACCAATATACTCACTCTCCCTCCTCTGAACATGTCCAAACCATCTTAATCCGGCCTCCCTAACTTTGTCCCCCAAACGTCCAACATGAGCTGTCCCTCTGATGTACTCGTTCCTAATCCTGTCCAATCTTGTCACTCCCAAAGAGAACCTCAACATCTTCAGCTCTGCTACCTCTAGCTCTGACTCCTGTCTCTTCCTCAGTGACACTGTCTCTAAACCATACAGCATGGCCGCTCTCACCACTGTCCTGTACACCTTCCCCTTGATTCTCGCTGATATTTTCCTCTCACACAGAACTCCCGACACCTTTCTCCACCCATTCCAACCTGCCTGCACTCGCTTCTTTACCTCTTTCCCACACTCTCCATTACTCTGGACTGTTGACCCCAAGTACTTAAACTCCTGTACCTTCTTCACCTCTTCACCCTGTAACCTTACTGTTCCACTTCCCTCCCTTTCATTCACACACATGTACTCAGTCTTACTACGACTGACCTTCATTCCTCTTCTCTCCAGCGCAAACCTCCACCTCTCCAGGTTTTCCTCCACCTGCTCCCTGCTCTCACTACAGATCACAATGTCATCTGCAAACATCATTGTCCAAGGAGACTCCTGTCTGACCTCCTCTGACAACTGGTCCATCACTATAGCAAACAGGAAGGGGCTCAGAGCCGATCCCTGATGCAGTCCCACCTCCACATTGAACTCCTCTGTCTGACCTACAGCACACCTCACCACTGTCCTGCTCCTCTCATACATGTCCTGCACCACTCTGACATACTTCTCTGCTACTCCTGACTTCCTCATACAGTACCACAGCTCTTCTCTTGGCACCCTGTCATACGCTTTCTCCAAGTCTACAAACACACAGTGCAACTCCCTCTGACCATCCCTATACTTCTCCATCAAAATCCTCAGAGCAAAAATTGCATCCGTTGTGCTCTTTCTGGGCATGAAGCCATACTGCTGCTCACAAATTTCCACTACCTTCCTTAACCTAGCTTCCACTACTCTTTCCCATAGCTTCATTGTATGGCTCATCAACTTTATCCCCCTATAGTTGCTGCAACTCTGCACGTCACCCTTATTCTTAAAGATCGGCACTAACACACTTCTTCTCCATTCCTCAGGCATCCTCTCACTCTCTAAAACCCTGTTGAACAAACTAGTTAAAAATTCCACTGCTGCCTCTCCCAGACACTTCCAGACCTCCACCGGGATGTCGTCAGGACCAACTGCCTTCCCACTTTTCATCCTCTTTAAAGCCTTCCTGACTTCATCCTTTCTAATCTTATCTACTTTCTGTTCCACAGAGTTCGCCCCTTCTACTCTTTTTTTCCCTCTCATTTTCCTCATTCATCAGCTCCTCAAAGTATTCCTTCCATCTCCTCTGTACACTCTCCTCACTTGTGAGCACCCTTCCATCTCTATCCTTAATAACTCTAACTTGCTGCATATCCTTCCCATCTCGATCCCTCTGCCTAGCTAACCTGTACAAGTCCTTCTCTCCTTCTCTAGTGTCTAACCTAGTGTACAACTCTTCATATGCCTTCTGCTTGGCCTTAGACACCTCCCTCTTCACTCTGCGCTGTAACTGCTTGTATTCCTGTCTATTCTCTTCAGTCCTGTCCATGTCCCACTTCTTCTTGGCTAACCTCTTCCTCTGGATACTATCCTGAACTTCCTCATTCCACCACCAAGTCTCCTTATCTTCTTTCCTCCTTCCAGATGACACACCCAGCACCTTTCTCCCTGTCTCCCTGATCACTTCTGCTGTAGTTTCCCAGTCATCTGGCAGCACTACCTGACCACCCAGAGCCTGCCTCAACTTCTCTCTAAATTCCTCACAACATTCCTCCTTTTTCAGCTTCCACCACTTGGTTTTCTTCTCTATCTCTATCTCTGACCTCTTCTTCTTACAGACCATCAAAGTCATCCTACACACCACCATCCTATGCTGTCTGGCTACACTCTCTCCCACTACCACTTTACAGTCACTAATCTCTTTCAGATTGCCTCTTCTACATAGGATGTAGTCTACCTGTGTTCTCCTACCTCCACTCTTGTAAGTAACTCTATGCTCCTCCCTCTTCTGAAAATAAGTGTTAACCACACCCATGTCCATCCTCTTAGCAAAGTCCACTACCATCTGTCCTTCTAGGTTCCTTTCCTTAACTCCAAACTTGCCCATCACCTCCTCATCACCTGTGTTCCCCTCACCAACATGTCCATTAAAATCCGCTCCTATCACCACTCCCTCACCCGTGGGAATACTCTCCATCACCTCATCTAATTCACTCCAGAATCTCTCTTTCTCCTCTAACTCACAACCTACCTGTGGGGCATAACCACTAACAACATTCAACATCACCCCTTCAATCTCTAACTTCAGACTCATCACCCTGTCTGACACTCTCTTCACCTCCAGAACATTCCTCACAAACTCCTCCTTCAGGACCACACCTACCCCATTTCTCTTACTATCCACACCATAATAAAACAGCTTGAATCCTGCTCCTATACTACGAGCCTTGCTACCCTTCCACCTGGTCTCCTGTACACACAGTATATCCACCTTCCTTCTCTCCATCACATCAGCCAGCTCTCTACCTTTCCCTGTCATAGTACCAACATTCAGAGTTCCTATTCTCAGTCCTACACTCTTACCTTTCCTCTTCTCTCTCTGTCTGCGCACTCTCCTCCCTCCTCTACTTCTTCCACCAACAGTAGCCCAATTTCCACCGGCGCCCTGTAGGTCAACGGCGCAGATGGCGGTCGTTGTTAACCCGGGCCTCGACCGATCCGGTATGAAATTCGTACTGACGATTCGCATGGTTAAATTTGGCAATGTTTTACGCCGGATGCCCTTCCTGACGCAACCCTCTCTATTTCTCCGGGCTTGGGACCAGCACAGAAGTCACTGGACTGTGATCCCCATGGCTAGATTGCATGGATGTCAGTCTCCAGATCTTTAAAAGAGAGAATTGGTTTAAGTTTAGCGATAATCTGAAGTTGGTAAAAACCCAGCCTTAACAACACTGGTGACCTGTTTATCTAGAACCAAAGCCGAGTCCATGATAATGCCCAAATTCTTTACACAGTCTGCCACACTAATTGACATAAAGGTCAATCTACCTATCATTTCATTAGATTCAGAAGAGGGTCTAAAAACAACTATTATTATTATTATTATTATTATTATTAATATTATTATTATTATTATATACTGTGATGAGCGATATGAGTCCTGATATATCACCGCTACAATCTATCAGTATTGATTTGATTTATATTAAGCCATTATGCCTGTGAAATCAACTCACCCTCAGTATGGATTTATTACATCAGCATCATGCAGAATAAACGGTTAAGGCAATCAACCCCCGACGTATCATTAAGGGAAAGATCCGGCAACTCTGTTATATATCTTAAAGACTGTATGTGTAAATGTTTAACATTTTATATTTAATGGTTAATGTGTAGGTGAAAGGTCAGGTCCCATTTAAATAAGGGTTGCCAGATTGGTTAAAGATGTTTCATTTAGTTAAAAGTGATTCAGATACTCAATCTGGTGACACGTGTGTATACGGCAGCCCTAAAAGTTTTAAAAAGAAAATGTGAAAAAACACAGCACATCGCTGTAACCTACAGGAAACACCTTCACAGGGTTTTGTGGAGATTAGAATAAAATATAAGAATAGACTGGTCATATTAGGAAAAGAATTTAGAGTGGAGACAGAGAGAGAGAGTGGGCTGTGACCTGGAAAATGCCTTTTCCTGCTGTTTATGTAGTAATAATAAAAAGAGGACCGGCTCTGCCACATTCCTGCTTTAGATGTGGATCAGATTCCGGCCGTGCCCACTGCATGGAGATCCTGCCCAGAAACTAAAGCTATGATTAAATAACGACACGCTGACTTTCTGTTCTAACTGGAGTAGTGACATGTCTGAATCTCTGATCAGCTTCTAACTGTCTGAATACAGCAGACATCTTCTTCTGATTAGAGAGAGAGTAAAGAGGCTGGAGAGGGAACTTCATGATGTCTCCACTTCATCACACCGTCACTCAGTATTCTACTGAACCAGCAACAAACACTTTATTATTTGCATAGTCATTATTAAGGCTGTGAGTCAAAGACAGAGGACAGTGTACAGCATCAGTAAACAGTGAAGACACTGTGACTCATCCTTATCTGTCCAGGCATTTTACAGCGAAACAAGCTGTGTATTTGTGTGTGTGTGTGTGTGTGTGTGTGTGTGTGTGTGTGTGTGTTGGAGGGGGGTTGGTTGTTGGGGATGGATCTCATTTCATTTTGGCGTAAGAAACCAGTAAGATGAGAGTCAGTAAGATGACACACCTCTGGTGGCCTGCTGCTGTGGTGACAGAAAAAAGTTGGTGCCCAAAGAAGACACACACTTCCTGATATCCTACCTGTGTAACAATGCTATCTGTTCTCACAAACTACACATACAGGCTCAGAGCTCTGTTTCAGCAAACACCATAATGTGTGTGTGTGTGTGTGTGTGTGTGTGTGTGTGTGTGTGTGTGTGTGTGTGTGTTTATCTAATGTATAATACATTTGCATGGGAACAAATTAAGTACAAACTAATTAAAACCTATAGAAGTCCTGGTCCACACAAGTACAGTTTGTGTGTGTGTGTGTCTGTGTGTGTCTGTGTGTGTGTGTGTGTGTGTCTTCTTTGGGCTCTGACTAGTTTCTCTAATGCTTTTGTATCTCACAAAGACTGGAATATCAGCCAGTTGTGACCT
>JAUCMX010000008.1:28781085-28801085 GCA_033459395.1 Hemibagrus guttatus | reverse complement strand
CAGTGACCACTGAACAAGACGACAGGACAGAGTACTGATCAAAAGACGAGGAACAAATGAACAGATCGGAAACAGAAAATGAATACATCTTCATTTATTAAAGAAACTTAAAACAAAGACAAAGGCTTTTTGTGTACTGTTGCCATAGTAACCAGCTGACAGAAACAAACAGTGTGTTACCAGTCCAGAAACACTGATGGTGTGTGTGATGTCAGAGCTGAGACTCATCATGCTGAGGTGTGTAAGAACTGGTCCTAGCAGGAGGAAAGAGAGGTGTGTGTGTGTGTGTGTGTGTGTAAAACTTTATGGAGCTGCTTGAATCTTTCAATTTATCTTATCAGTAAACCACTGGAGCATGCACACACACACACACACACACACACACACACACTGTTTTACTTTGTGCTTTAATGTGGATAAATAATACAAGAATAGAACAATTGCAGGTTAAGCAATAAAACTAGTATACTAGAGTCTGATTCTGTAACATGGTCAAGAAGCAGAAACAACTAACCCCATGACTAACCCCATGACTAACCCCATGACTAACCCCATGACTAACCCCATGACTAACTCCGTGACTAACCCATGACTAACCCATGACTAATCCATGACTAACCCATGACTAACCCATGACTAACCCCATGACTAACCCATGACTAACCCCAGCCTGCTGTCTCTGTGTGTGTTAGATATAAAGGGAGATGAAAAAAACAGACACTGGCATGTGACCTCAACCTCATTAACCTCAACAGCCTAATTAATCTCTCTTACTCTTAACTGAGTTAACTTAGTCTCTAGTTTCACTGGTTTAGGTTTACTTTACAGAACTCCGAGTGACCATGAGTCAGATAATTCAGCAGTAAGACGTAATAATAACTGACCTGTCACAGATTCTCCTCAGAGCTCATCAACAAACCCATTAAACTCATTAAACACTGTTAACTAGTTTAAACTAATCTCTTAATAAAAATAATCAGAAACGAAAGTTATCAGTTCTGTGTGAGTGAGTGGGGCCTAGTGTCCCTCCCCCTGTCAATAACTGCAATGCTAGGCAATGATATGTGTGTTTCAGCTCAGGTATGAGGAAGAGGGCAGAGAGTCCTTTCTGTTAACAAAATGCTAAGATGAACCTTACAGTAACCTAACAAACACTGACACTTACACTAACGCTAACATTTACACTCACACTAACGCTAACATTTAAACTCACACTTACACTAGCACTAACACTAACGCTAACATTTACACTCAGACTTAAACTAACATTTACACTTACACTAACACTAACGCTAACACTTACACTAACACTTACACTAACGCTAACACTTAAACTAACGCTAACATTTACACTCAGACTTACACTAACACTAACGCTAAAGCTAACACTTACACTAACGCTAACACTTAAACTAACGCTAACATTTACACTCAGACTTACACTAACACTAACGCTAAAGCTAACACTTACACTAACGCTAACACTTAAACTAACGCTAACATTTACACTCAGACTTACACTAACACTAACGCTAACACTAACACTAACACTAATGCTAACACTAACACTAACACTTACACTAACGCTAACACTTAAACTAACGCTAACATTTACACTCAGACTTACACTAACACTAACGCTAACACTAACACTAACACTAATGCTAACACTAACACTAACACTTACACTAACGCTAACACTTAAACTAACGCTAACATTTACACTCAGACTTACACTAACACTAACGCTAACACTTACACTCACACTCACACTAACACTAGATGTGAGGTGTCACTCAGATGAGGATGGGTTCCCTTTTGAGTCTGGTTCCTCTCAAGGTTTCTTCCTAATTCCATCTAAGGGAGTTTTTCCTCACCACAGTCACCTCAGGCTCGCTCACTAGGGAAAATTCTGGAAAAACATCTAGGACTGTCTGTCTGTTTGTTCCTTATGTTCTATAAAGCTGCTTTGAGACAATGCTGTTTGTTAAAAGCGCTATACATATACAATTGAATTGAATTAACACTCACACTAACACTAACACTAATAATAACACACACTAACATTCACGCTCACACTAACACTAACACTCACACTAACACTCAGACTAACACTCACACTAACACTCACACTCACATTCACACTAACACTAACACACACTAACACTCACACTAACACACACACTAACACTCACACTCACACTAACACACACTAACATTCACACACACTAAAACTCACACTAACACACACACTAACACTCACACTAACACTAAAACTCACACTAACACACACACTAAAACTCACACTAACACTCACACTAACACACACTAACACACACTAACACACACACTAACACTCACACTAACACTAAAACTCACACTAACACACACACTAAAACTCACACTAACACTCACACTAACACACACACTAAAACTCACACTAACACTCAGACTAACACTCACACTAACACTAAAACTCACACTCACACTAACACACACTCTAACACTCACACTAACACTCACACTAACACTCACACTAACACTCACACTAAAACTCACACTAACACCAAAACTCACACTAACACTCACACTAACACTCACACTAACACACACACTAACACTCACACTAAAACTCACACTAACACTAAAACTCACACTAACACACACACTAACACTCACACTAAAACTCACACTAACACTCACACTAACATTCACACTAAAACTCACACTAACACTAACACTAACACTCACACTAAAACTCACACTAACACTCATACTAACACTCACACTAACACTCAGACTAACACTCACACTAACACTCACACTAACACTCACATTAAAACGCACACTAACACTCACACTAACACTCACACTAAAACTAAAACTCACACTAACACATACACTCACACTCACACTAACACTAGATGTGAGGTGTCACTCAGATGAGGATGGGTTCCCTTTTGAGTCTGGTTCCTCTCAAGGTTTCTTCCTAATTCCATCTAAGGGAGTTTTTCCTCACCACAGTCACCTCAGGCTCGCTCACTAGGGAAAATTCTGGAAAAACATCTAGGACTGTCTGTCTGTTTGTTCCTTATGTTCTATAAAGCTGCTTTGAGACAATGCTGTTTGTTAAAAGCGCTATACATATACAATTGAATTGAATTAACACTCACACTAACACTAACACTAATAATAACACACACTAACATTCACGCTCACACTAACACTAACACTCACACTAACACTCAGACTAACACTCACACTAACACTCACACTCACATTCACACTAACACTAACACACACTAACACTCACACTAACACACACACTAACACTCACACTCACACTAACACACACTAACATTCACACACACTAAAACTCACACTAACACACACACTAACACTCACACTAACACTAAAACTCACACTAACACACACTAAAACTCACACTAACACTCACACTAACACACACTAACACACACTAACACACACACTAACACTCACACTAACACTAAAACTCACACTAACACACACACTAAAACTCACACTAACACTCACACTAACACACACACTAAAACTCACACTAACACTCAGACTAACACTCACACTAACACTAAAACTCACACTCACACTAACACACACTCTAACACTCACACTAACACTCACACTAACACTCACACTAACACTCACACTAAAACTCACACTAACACTCACACTAACACTCACACTAACACTCAAACTAACACTAAAACTCACACTAACACACACACTAACACAAAAACTCACACTAACACTCACACTAACACTCACACTCACACTAACACTCACTCTAACACACACACTAACACTAAAACTCACACTAACACTCACACTAAAACTCAAACTAACACTCACACTAACACTCACACTCACACTAACACTCACACTAACACTAAAACTCACACTAACACTCACACAAAAACTCACACTAAAACTCACACTAAAACTCACACTAACACTCACACTAACACTAAAACTAACACTCACACTCACACTAACACTAACACTCACACTAACACTCACACTAACACTCACACTAACACTAAAACTCACACTAAAACTCACACTAACACTAAAACTCACACTAACACTCACACTAACACACACACTAAAACTCACACTAACACTCACACTAACACTAAAACTCACACTCACACTAACACACACTCTAACACTCACACTCACACTAACACACTAACACTCACACTAACACTAAAACTCACACTCACACTAACACTAAAACTCACACTAACACTCACACTAACACTCACACTAACACTCACACTAACACTAAAACTCACACTAACACTCACACTAAGACACACTAACACTCACACTAACACTCACACTAACACCAAAACTCACACTAACACTCACACTAACACTCACACTAACACACACACTCACACTAACAGTCACACTAACACTCACACTAACACCAAAACTCACACTCACACTAACACTCACACTAAAACTCACACTAACACTCACACTAACACTCACACTAAAACTCACACTAACACTCACACTAACACTCACACTAATACACACACTAACACTCACACTAAAACTCACACTAACACTCACACTAACACTCACACTAAAACTCACACTAACACTCACACTAAAACTCACACTAACACTCACACTAACACTCACTAACACACACTAACACACACTAACACACACTAAAACTCACACTAACATTCACACTAACACTAAAACTCACACTAACACTCACACTAACACTCACACTAACACTAAAACTCACACTAACACTCACACTAACACTCACACTAACACTCACACTAACACACACTAACACACACTAACACACACTAACACACACTAAAACTCACACTAACATTCACACTAACACTAAAACTCACACTAACACTCACACTAACACTCACACTAACACTAAAACTCACACTAACACTCACACTAAAACTAAAACTCACACTAACACACACACTAACACTCACACTAACACTAAAACTCACACTAACACTCACACTAACACTCACACTAACACTAAAACTCACACTAACACTCACACTAACACTAAAACTCACACTAACACTCACATTAACACTCACACTAACACTAAAACTCACACTAACACTCACACTAACACTAAAACTCACACTAACACTCACACTAACACTAAAACTCACACTAACACTCACACTAACACTAAAACTCACACTAACACTCACACTAACACACACTAATCCTCACACTAACACTCACACTAACACTCACATTAAAACCACACTAACACTCACACTAACACTCACACTAAAACTAAAACTCACACTACACACACACTAACACTCACACTAACACTAAAACTCACACTAACACTCACACTAACACTAAAACTCACACTAACACACACACTAACACTCACACTAACACTAAAACTCACACTAACACTCACACTAACACACACTAACACTCACACTAACACTCACACTAACACCAAACTCACACTAACACTCACACTAACACTCACACTAACACACACACTCACACTAACAGTCACACTAACACTCACACTAACACCAAAACTCACACTCACACTAACACTCACACTAACACTAAAACTCACACTAACACTCACACTAACACTCACACTAACACACACACTCACACTAACAGTCACACTAACACTCACACTAACACCAAAACTCACACTCACACTAACACTCACACTAAAACTCACACTAACACTCACACTAACACTCACACTAAAACTCACACTCACACTAAAACTCACACTAACACTCACACTAACACTCACACTAATACACACACTAACACTCACACTAAAACTCACACTAACACTCACATTAACACTCACACTGAAACTCACACTAACACTCACACTAAAACTCACACTAACACTCACACTAACACTCACTAACACACACTAACACACACTAACACACACTAAAACTCACACTAACATTCACACTAACACTAAAACTCACACTAACACTCACACTAACACTCACACTAACACTAAAACTCACACTAACACTCACACTAACACTCACACTAAAACTCACAGTAACACTCACACTAACACTAAAACTCACACTAACACTCACACTAAAACTCACACTACACTAAAACTCACTCTAACATTCACACTAACACTAAAACTCACACTAACACTCACACTAACACTCACACTAACACTCACACTAAAACTCACACTAACACTCACACTAACACTAAAACTCACACTAACACTCACACTAAAACTCAAACTAACACTAAAACTCACACTAACACACACACTAACATCACACTAACACTCACACTAACACTCACACTAACACTAAAACTCACACTAACACTCACACTAACACTCACACTAAAACTCACACTAACACTCACACTAACACTAAAACTCACACTAACACTCACACTAACACTCACACTAAACTCACACTAACACTCACACTAACACTAAAACTCACACTAACACTCACACTAAAACTCACACTCTCACTAAAACTCACCTAACATTCACACTAACACTAAAACTCACACTAACACTCACACTAACACTCACACTAACACCACACTAAAACTCACACTAACACTCACACTAACACTAAAACTCACACTAACACTCACACTAAAACTCAAACTAACACTAAAACTCACACTAACACACACACTAACATTCACACTAACACTCACACTAACACTCACACTAACACTAAAACTCACACTAACACTCACACTAACACTCACACTAACACTAAAACTCACACTAACACTCACACTAACACTCACACTAAAACTCACACTAACACTCACACTAACACTAAAACTCACACTAACACTCACACTAAAACTCACACTCTCACTAAAACTCACTCTAACATTCACACTAACACTAAAACTCACACTAACACTCACACTAACACTCACACTAACACTAAAACTCACACTAACATTCACACTAAAACTCAAACTAACACTCACACTAACACTCACACTCACACTAACACTCACACTAACACTAAAACTCACACTAACACTCACACAAAAACTCACACTAAAACTCACACTAACACTCACACTAACACTAAAACTCACACTAACACTCACACTAACACTAAAACTCACACTAACACTCACACTAAAACTCAAACTAACACTCACACTAACACTCACACTAACACTAAAACTCACACTAACACTTCACACTAACACTCACACAAAAACTCACACTAAAACTCACACTAAAACTCACACTAACACTCACACTAACACTAAAACTAACACTCACACTCAAAACTAACACTAAAACTCACACTAACACTCACACTAACAAAATCACACTAAAACTCACACTAACACTAAAACTCACACTAACACTCACACTAACACACACACTAAAACTCACACTAACACTCACACTAACACTAAAACTCACACTCACACTAAAACACTAACACTAAAACTCACACTAACACTCACACTAAACAACTCACACTAACACTCAAAACTAAAACTCACACTAACACTCACACTAACACTAAAACTAACAACACTACTAACACTCACACTAACACTAAAACTCACACTAACACTCACACTCAACACTAACCTCACACTAACACTCACACTAACACTAAAACTCACACTAACACTCACACTAACCCACACAAAACTAAAACTCACACTAACACTCACACTAACACTAAAACTCACACTAACACTCACACAAAACTAAAACTCACACTAACACTCACACTAACACTCACACTAACACTAAAACTCACACTAACACTCACACTAACACAAAACTCACACTAACACTCACACTAACACCAAAACTCACACTAACACTCACACTAACACTCACACTAACACACACACTCACACTAACACTCACACTAACACTCACACTAACACCAAAACTCACACTCACACTAACACTCACACTAAAACTCACACTAACACTCACACTAACACTCACACTAAAACTCACACTCACACTAAAACTCACACTAACACTCACACTAACACTCACACTTAAACACTAACACTCACACTAAAACTCACACTAACACTCACACTAAAACACTAAAACTCACACTAACACTCACACTAAACTCACACTAACACTCACACTAACCACTCACACTAACACCACACTAACCACACTAAAACTCACACTAACACTCACACTAACACAAAACTCACACTAACATCACACTAACACTCACACTAACACAAAACTCACACTCACACTAACACTCACACTAACACTCACACTAACACTCACACTAACACTCACACTAAAACTCACACTCACACTAAAACTAAAACTCACACTAACACTCACACAATAACACTCACACTAACACTAAAACTCACACTAACACTCACACTAAACACTAAAACTCACACTAACACTCACACTAACACTCACACTAACACTAAAACTCACACTAACACTCACACACACTAACACACACTAAAACTCACACTAACACTCACACTAACACTAAAACTCACACTAACACTCACACTAACACTCACACTAACACTAAAACTCACACTAACACACACTAACACTCACACTAACACTCACACTAACACTCACTAACACACACTAACACACACTAAAAAACTCACACTAACACTCACACTAACACTAAAACTCACACTAACACTCACACTAACACTCACACTAACACACACACTCACACTAACAGTCACACTAACACTCACACTAACACCAAAACTCACACTCACACTAACACTCACACTAAAACTCACACTAACACTCACACTAACACTCACACTAAAACTCACACTCACACTAAAACTCACACTAACACTCACACTAACACTCACACTAATAAAAACACACTAACACTCACACTAAAACTCACACTAACACTCACACTAAACACTCACACTAAAACTCACACTAACACTCACACTAAAACTCACACTCACACTAACACTCACACTAACACCACTAACACACACTAACACCCCACTAAACTCACACTAAAAACACACTCACACTAACACTCACACTAACACTCACACTAACACAAAACTCACACTCAACACTAACACTCACACTAAAACTCACACTAACACTCACACTAACACTCACACTAAAACTCACACTAACACTCACACTAACACTAAAACTCACACTAACACTCACACTAATACACACACAAAACTCACACTAAAACTCACACTAACACTCACACTAACACTAAAACTCACACTAACACTCACACTAACACTCACACTAAAACTCACACTAACACTCACACTAACACTCACAAATAACACTCACACTAACACTACACACTAACACTCACACTAACACTACTCACACTAAAACTCACACTAACACTCACACTAACACTCACACTAACACTAAAACTCACACAACCACACTAACACTCACACTAACACTCACACTAACACTAAAACTCACACTAACACACACTAAACTCACACTAACACTAACACACTAACACTAAAACTCACACTAACACTCACACTAACACTAACACTAACACTAAAACTCACACTAACACTCACACTAACACTCACACTAACACTAAACTACACAACTAACACTCACACTAACACTAAAACTCACACTAAAACTCACACTAACACTCACACTAACACTAAAACTCACACTAAACACTCACACTAACACTCACACTCACACTAACACTCACACTAAAACTCCCCAAACTCACACTAACACACACACTAACACTCACACTAACACTAACTAACACCCCATAACACTCCCCACTAAAACTCACACTAACACTCACACTAACACTAAAACTCACACTAACACTCACACTAACACTCACACTAACACTAAAACTCACACTAAAACACTAAAAAACTCACACTAACACTCACACTAACACTAAAACTCACACTAACACACACACTAAAACTCACACTAACACTCACACTAACACTAAAACTCACACTAACACACTCACACTAACACTCACACTAACACTAAAAACACTCACACTAACACACACACTAACACTCACACTAAACTCACACTAACACTCACACTAACACTCACACTACACCAAACTCACACTAAACTCACACTAATCACACACACTAACACTCACACTAACACTCACACTAACACCCCACACCCCAAATACACACACTACACACTAAACCCCACTACACCACTACAAACTCAAAACTAACACTAAAACTCACACTCACACTAACACCCCACTCTAACACTCACACTAACACTCACACTAACACTCAAAACTAACACACACACTAACACTCACACTAACACAAACTCACACTAACACTCACACTAAACACTCACACAAAACCCCTAACACTAAAACTCACACTAACACTCACACTAACACTCACACTAACACTCACACTAACACTCACACTAACACTCACACTCACACTAACACTCACACTAAAACTCACACTAAAACTCACACTAACACTACACACTAAAACTCACACAAACACTCACACTAACACTCACACTAACACTCACACTAAAACTCACACTAACACTCACACTAACACTAAAACTCACACTAACACTCACACTAACAAAATCACACTAACACTCACACTAAAACTCACACTAACACTCACACTAACACTAAAACTCACACTAACACTCACACTAACACTCACACTAACACTCACACTAAAACTCACACTAACACTCACACTAACACTAAAACTCACACTAACACTCACACTAAAACTCACACTAAAACTCACACTAACACTCACACTAACACTAAAACTCACACTAACACTCACACTAACACTCACACTAACACTAAAACTCACACTAACACTAAAACTCACACTAACACTCACACTAACACTCACACTAACACTCACACTATCACTAAAACTCACACTAACACTCACACTAAAACTCACACTAACACTCAAACTAACACTCACACTAACACTCACACTAACACTCACACTAAAACTCACACTCACACTAACACTCACACTAAAACTCACACTAACACTAACACTCACACTAACACTAACACTCACACTAACACCAAAACTCACACTAACACTCACACTAATACACACACTAACACTCACACTAAAACTCACACTAACACTAAAACTCACACTAACACACACACTAACACTCACACTAAAACTCACACTAACACTAAAACTCACACTAACACCAAAACTCACACTAACACCAAAACTCACACTAACACTCACACTAACACTCACACTAACACTCACACTCACACTAACACTCACACTAACACTCACACTAACACACACACTAACTAATCGATTGGATCGATTATCGATTGGTCGAGACGAGACGTGTTTTTTCGAGCCCCGCCGAGCTGACCTACAATTTTCGCGATTTGTATCTTAAATCCAGTCCTATATTCTAACTTTTACAGTACCTATAGTATCCTATAATATTCTCACTCCAAAGGCATTTTATATTGCTAGTTTTATTTGTTTTCCAAAACACTCGCCAATAGCGGGTTAGCTTAATAGCATTGCTAATTCGTTAGCCCGGCTACCACAAGTTTGTTTACTTTTTCACACCGGTTATCTCTGTTTATTACTACAACTAAACATTATGTCTGTTGTGTGTCTGCCTTTGAGTGCAGGTGAGGACTCTTTCGAGCTGCACTCGGTGGATTTGGAGCTGGAGGCCGTGGAGAAGCAGATTCGCGACCTACAGGTGAAGCAGGCCCAGCTGCGACAGCGGAAAGCCGCGTTGGAATCGTCCCGGACTGACGCTCACCTGTCCCAGGTAAATTCACGGCGTGAAACAATCACTCCCACAACCTCAACTCCGTGTGCTTCTCTGCCCAGGCCCAGCGCAAGGACGCGGCCCGCCCAGGTTTCGTTCACTCCGGCGCCGGGGTACCACGCAGCCTGGATGCAGCAGCAGCGGAAGACGCGAGCCAAGCCCCGGGCGAGGACCTCTCCCCCTCCGCCGCCACCCGTCTTCGAGATACCGACCCAGAACCGCTTCGCTCCCCTTCGCGAGACGGAGTGCGACACGGTGATCATCGGAGACTCCATCGTTCGGCACATCCGTGCTACTGCGGCTAAAGGTAAGGTGCACACTCGCTGTCTTCCTGGTGCTCGTGTTCTCGATGTCTCTGCACAGGTACCCGCGATCCTGAAGAAGAACATCGGAGCTGTGGTCCTCCATGCTGGCACGAACGACATCAGGCTGAGGCAGACGGAGATCCTGAAGAAGGACTTCAGGAGCCTGGTGGAGCTGGTACGCACCACATCGCCCACGACGAGGATCATCGTGTCAGGGCCACTTCCCACGTTCCAGCGAGGAATCGAGAGGTTCAGTAGACTATTTGCTTTTAATGAATGGTTACAGTCATGGTGTCAAGATCAGAAATTACCTTTTGTTGATAACTGGAATCTTTTCTGGGAGCGTCCTAGGTTCTACCGTCCTGATGGCCTGCACCCAAGCAGAGTTGGAGCAGCAGTCCTCTCAGACAACATCTCCAGGACACTACGCACCATCTGACTGGTAAGCCATACCTCAGATTACAATTACAATTATGATAGCTACTGTTCAGCTCACCAGATTGATACGAGTGCACATATAGCTCATTTTATAGAGACTGTGTCTGTTCCCCGAATAGTGAGATCAAAGAATAAATTCGTTAATAGCCCTCGAAATAATCTAATCACAGTTATACCTGAAAAACACCAAATAATTAAAGAAAAACAATTTCTAAAGTTTGGGCTTCTCAACATTAGATCCCTTGCACCGAAAGCACTTATTGTTAATGAAATGATCTCAGATTATAGTTTTGATACACTCTGCCTTACTGAAACCTGGCTTAGGCCAAATGAATTCATTAGTCTGAATGAGTCCACTCCGTCAGGCTTTTGCTATAAGCATGAGCCCCGTAAGACTGGTCGTGGAGGTGGTGTTGCAACTATTTATAGCAACTCTCTTAAGTTACTCAAAAAACAGGACCCAGGTTTAACTCATTCGAAGCGCTTGTCCTTAATGTTACACTCACAGACATGAATAAAAAATCTCTACTGTATCTTGCGCTGGCCACCGTATATAGACCCCCGGGGCCCTACGCCGATTTTCTTAAAGAGTTTGCACATTTACTCTCAGACCTACTGATTAATTATGACGAGGTGTTGATTGTAGGAGACTTTAACATTCATGTAGACGATTCCAATGATGCCTTAGGACTCGCATTTATGGATTTATTAAATTCTTTTGGGGTTAAACAAAACATTACTAGACCAACTCATCGTTTTAACCATACACTAGATTTAGTTATATCACATGGAACAGATGTCACTGATATAGCTGTTTTACCTCAAAGTGATGATATCACAGACCATCACCTCTTAGTGTACACTCTACCTGTAGAACATATTAGACATGTCTCCCCTCGTTATCGACTCGGTAGAACTATTATCCCGACCACTAAAGACAGATTCACAAGTAATCTATCGGATCTGTCTCAACTTCTCACCAGACCCCTAAATACAGATGACTTAGATGAATTAACTAACACCATAGGCACTATTTTCACCAGCACACTAGACACTGTTGCTCCCATCCGATTAAAAAAGGTCAGAGATAAAACATCTGCACCATGGTATAATAGTCACACTCACGCCCTCAAGAGAGCAACCCGTAACCTAGAGCCAAAAAGGAGAAAAACTAAATTAGAAGTCTTCAGAATTGCGTATAAAGACAGTATGTCTAACTATAGACAGGCTCTAAAAGCTGCTAGGGCTGAGCATTTGAGCAAACTTATAGAAATAAACCAAAACAATCCCAGATTCTTATTTAGTACAGTGGCTAGACTGACAAAACATTAGATATCTGTAGAGAGTACTCCATCACAGCTTAATAGTGAGGACTTTATGAACTTTTTCACCGACAAAATCGATAGTATCAGGAATAAAATAATGAATGTTCAACCTTTTACAGCATACGGTGGTCTAGTCCAACCTAAAGCTCCACATTTAAAGCTACAATGCTTTACAGGTATAGGGAAGGAAGAGCTGTATAAACTTATCACCACGGCTAATTCAACAACATGTTTGTTAGATCCAATTCCAACTAGATTACTGAAAGAAGTGATACACACAGCTGGAGAGCCTCTCCTCAACATTATTAATTCCTCGTTATGTTTAGGTCACGTCCCTAAACCTTTCAAGCTGGCAGTTGTTAAGCCTCTTCTTAAGAAACCTAAACTAGACCCTAATGACTTATTAAATTACAGACCGATTTCAAACCTTCCCTTTATATCTAAAATATTAGAAAAGGTTGTGTCTACTCAATTATGCTCCTTCTTACAGGAAAACAATATCCTTGAAGAATTTCAGTCAGGTTTCAGGCCCCATCATAGCACAGAAACTGCACTAGTTAAGATCACAAATGACCTGTTTTTAGCTTCGGACCAAGGCTGCATCTCAATATTAGTCTTACTTGATCTTAGTGCTGCATTCGACACTATAGATCATAACATTCTCTAGACCGCTTACAAAATCACATAGGTATTCAGGGACAGGCGTTAAAATGGTTCAGATCCTACCTGTCTGATCGATACCAGTTTGTAGATTTAAATGGAGAAATGTCCAGTGTAATGCCAGTGGAATATGGGGTCCCACAAGGTTCAGTTTTAGGACCTCGCTTTTCTCAATATACATGCTTCCCTTAGGCAACATCATTAGAAGGCATGGGATTAGTTTCCACTGTTACGCTGACGATACACAGTTATATATCTCATCAAAACCAGATGAAATATCTAAACTGTCTAGATTAACAGAGTGCGTTAAAGATATTAAAGATTGGATGGCTGATAATTTTCTATTACTAAATCCTGATAAGACAGAGATATTACTGATTGGTCCAAAAACCAGTACACAGAAGCTCTCACAATTCAACCTGTACTTAGAAGGATGTTCTATTACTACTAGCTCTACAGTGAAAGACCTGGGTGTAATATTAGACAGCAGTTTGTCCTTTAACAACATATTTCCGATATTACAAAAAAAGCCTTCTTCCACCTCAGAAATATCGCCAAGCTTAGGAACATTTTATCTGTATCTGATGCAGAAAAGCTAGTTCACGCATTCATGACCTCCAGACTGGACTATTGTAATGCGTTATTTGGTGGTTGTCCTGCATCCTCAATAAACAAGCTACAGTTAGTCCAGAATGCAGCTGCTAGAGTCCTTACCAGGTCAAGAAAGTATGATCATATAACCCCAATATTATCATCCCTGCACTGGCTACCTGTTAAATTTAGAATTGATTATAAACTAGCTCTACTTACATTACAAGACTCTAAATGGTTTAGCTCCCACGTATCTAGCCAGTCTTCTAACACATTACAATCCATCACGCTCCCTAAGATCTCGAAACTCCGGACTTCTGGTAGTTCCCAGAATATCAAAGTCTACAAAAGGGGGTAGAGCTTTTTCATATTTAGCTCCTAAACTTTGGAACAGTCTTCCTATTAGTGTTCGGGGCTCAGACACAGTCTCCCAGTTCAAACGTAGACTAAAGACATATCTCTTTAGCCAGGCATACACCTAATACATCCCATAACTTTGTGCTCCAATACATCTGATTAAATGCACATCATCATATAGTGCCTCCTAATATCATGAATAGCAGCTACGCTAATCCCTTTCCATTTGTTTCCCTTCTTCTACCCATCCCCGAGACACACAGAGATTGTGCCAGCTCCGGGGGCCTCCAGAGATGGACCGGCTCCAGCCGGGTTCTGCTCTTTGAGGACTGGAGTATTCAAAGCAGCACTGCCAACCCTATGTGGACATTTTACACACAACATTCTACACATGCTGTATCTGCATCACACAACTAATGCAGAAAGGACATTGTTCATATCGCACTCTCCGTGTGTCACCCAGATGAGGATGGGTTCCCTTTTGAGTCTGGTTCCTTTCAAGGTTTCTTCCTAATACCATCTAAGGGAGTTTTTCCTTGCCACAGTCGCCTGAGTCACCTCAGGCTCGCTCACTAGGGAAAATTTTGTCTAACATCTAGGACTGTTTGTTTGTATGTTTATTGTTTCTTATGTTCTGTAAAGCTGCTTTGAGACAATGCTCTTTGTTAAAAGCGCTATACAAATACAATTGAATTGAATTGAATTGAACTAACACTCACACTAACACCAAAACTCACACTAACACTCACACTAACACTCACACTAACACTCACACTAACACTCACACTCACACTAACACTAACACTCACACTAACACACACACTAACACTAACACTAAAACTCACACTCACACTAACACTCACACTCACACTAAAACTCACACTAAAACTCACACTAACACTAAAACTCACATTCACACTCACACTAACACCTACACTAACACACACACTCACACTAACACTCACAGACACACACACACACACACACACACACACACACACTAACACACACACAATCAACATGGCCATTATTGTGGAGACGTCTTTCCCATCCAACCAGTCCACGCCACACCTCCTCCTCTCACAGCGCAGAGCCTCGGCCATGTGAATTACATGAAAACAAAAGGCAGTGAAAGAGGAGGAACAGGTGGATGACAAGGAGTGGAGGAGGAGGAGAGGAGAGAACACCAGCTTTATAAACCACCCCACATCTCTGTGAACTCGTTTTCAGTCACAGTTGTTGACACAACACACATACACACACACACACACACACACATATATATATATATATATAAATCTGTAGGATTATGGCATCTGCAGTGACTGACAATGGGCTTCCGAGTGGGTGTAAGATTTTCACCACCATTCCTGACATCCTCTTCATCCCAGAATTTGTAAGTAACGTGTGTGTGTGTGTGTGTGTGTGTGTGTGTGTGTGTGGTCATGTTCCGCTAAACGAGGTAAGTTAATAGCGACCTTCATGCTGCCTGATTGAAACCAAAGTGCAGGTCACGTTTTGGAGGAGTGGAGGAGTGTGAGGCCAAACACACACACACACACACACACACACACATACACACACCACCTATATTACACACTATGTGTGTAACAGGTATATAATTTAGCTAGATGGATAAACAATAGATGTTGTAAACATTGTCCACAAAGGTTTCTGAGAAACAACACATCCTTCATCATCTGTGTGAGAAACGTTCTTCTGATCTTCTCAGACTGCTGGAGGTGAAAGCAGAAGATATTTGAACTCCTGTTTCTCTGGAAACTTTGTGCACTTTGCTTTATTTGTACAACTTCAGCTATTAGTCACGTGCAGTGCAGACACACTTCCTGTAGTTTTCTAATAGACATACAGACAGACAGACAGACAGACAGATAGACAGATAGATAGATAGATAGATAGATAGATAGATAGATAGATAGATGAATGCACAGGTCATGTTGTGGCAGTTTGTTGAAGTTGCTTTCGGCTGCTCCCTGTTCGGGGTCGCCATAGCGTACCAACTGGTCCGCACAACAACTTGGCAAATGTTTTATGCCGGATGCCCTTCCTGACACAACACTCCCATTTTTCCGGGCTTGGGACCGGCACTGTATCCAGTGGCGGGGGTTGAGGCATTGGCTGGGAATCGAACCCGGGCCTTCCGCATGATAGGCGAGAAACCTACCACTGAGTTTGTTAATAGTTTTAAATGCTAATTTTCTGAAGTGATTAGCGATAACAGAAGTGTGTGACGATGCAGTGGAGTGAGAATGTGGCATTAATGATGTGTAAATAAATTCCCTCCATACATCTAGAGATGATATCAGATGTCTGATCTAACAGCCTGCTGTTCTGGACAGACCTGGCCTAAATCAGACTATTGTAATGTTGTGCGTTCCTGACAGAAACACATCAACACAAAGCGTTTTGTGTGTACATAAAGCTGAACACGAATATTTAAACACGACACAAAAGCTGGCACGATTCCGACGCTGCTGGAATTTCCAGTTCCGTCGCTTCAAAGCGTTATCTGTATCGGGTTAATAACAGGACCAAAACACTCGTACTTGTTCAGATTAAGTGCAGATGAACTTCGGTACATTTAATACAGACACGACGATCCCTCCATCTCCTGCTCTGGCAGAACCTCAGTGGAGTCCAGGCGTCCCGGGTTCCTCATTCCTGCCCAGCTTCTTCAGCCTGATTGACGTTGAAGACGTGCACACCAGCTTTAACTGCAGCTCAGGGTGTGAGTTGTGTTCTCAGTCTGATCTGAGGAACATCTAAAAGCTCTCCAGCTCTATGTCTGGAAATGAGTAGTGGAGCTGAAACAGTTCCTCTTGAAGATCTCCGCTGTGATGAAAGTGTTCTCACTGTGTTCTCGTTTAACTCCTGATGATTACACTCCATATTAATGTAAAAGCTTCAGATCTGCAGCATCATCATGTTGCTCAACCTGTGAAATATTCTGGAGCAGTTAGCAAAAAGGTGTTTGATAAAGGTGTGCTAATGTATTTGAGCTCAGAGCTGATACACTAAAAGTGAAATAATAGAGTTTCGATATAGAGCGCCTTTATTAATGAGCCGTTTCTGATTGTAGTGTTTACACAGTCACCACCACATCCATGCTCTGCTCACATTCGCTTCTTTTATCTCGCATTAAAACGCTCCACAGACTGAAACCCATTATTTGATTAAGGTGGAGTCTTCAGCATGTGCTGACATGATGTTCATGATGATGCAAGCTCTCTGCAGCTCCACTCCTTCCACATGATCGTTCAATAGAATTATAATGCAGTAGAATTAGATCTTGTACAATTTATGTAAATGTTCAAAATTTGAAGCAATTTCTAATTGTTAATTGTTAAGTTTCAAATTCAGCAATCATTTCTAAACAGATTTTAAACTTAAGCTAAAGAAAATAAGTTCTCTGTGATCTTTTGCTACAGATATGTGTTCATGATGTGTTTTAATTGAGAAAAAGCAAAACAAATGACAAAGATGCAGCGATCTGAGTGCTTTATCTCATTCCTCTGGAGTCAGGTGTGAATATGTGTGAAGATTGTCTCACTCGTGTGTTTGGATTCTGGAGTTTTTAAGAGTTTGACGTGTTTACAGCTTGATGTGACGTGTTTTCTGGACTGGTTTCAGATTTTTGGAGGTTTGACGTGGTGTCTGGTGGCTTCCACTCGAGTGGATCCTCCGAATCCTCAGGGATGGGTGATGTTCGTCTCCATCTTCTGCTTCGTCTTCACCACACTGTGGTTCATCATCTTCCTCTGTGGAGCAAACCAGAGCAGTGTGTGGCCCGGCCTGGTGATTACACACACAGACACACACACACACACACACACACACACACAGTAATTATAACAGCATAATTTACACCTGTAACGTGACTCAGTGAGGTGTTACACTCTGTTAGTCAGTAATCTGGAAGTGGCTTTATTTTATTTCTATTAACACAATCACTTATTAATCACTTATCAATTCTTATTTTTATTAAATTAAAGAGAACTGTAGAATTCAACTGAAATCTTTTTTATTTGAATCAGGTCAAACTGAAAGGAAACAGAATCAGAAGAAAAACTCTGCAGTAGTTAAGGTATAAATATATCCTTGAAGTTTAAATCTTTCCTCTCTCCTCCGCTCAGGACACAGCGTATCATTTCATCGCAGTTCTCTTCTACCTGAGTTCCTCTGTAGCTCTGGCCAGCGTCACCCTCTACTACAAGAATGTGTTAACTTCAGGTTTCTACACACCCATCCTTCATGACAACAACACTACGGTAAGAAATACACTTTTTACACACACACACACACACACACACACACACACACACACACACACACACACACACACAGAGTATACTACAGGAGCAGAATGTAAATATTTTATTTTTATTTTCTATATACAACACTCTCTACTACAAG
>JAUCMX010000008.1:28771085-28776085 GCA_033459395.1 Hemibagrus guttatus | reverse complement strand
CACACATACACATCTGGGAGAAACTAAATACACACACACCTCTGAAGCTCTATCAGACAGTGAAACTCCTCCTCCTTTAGGAAACTGAATATTTATCATTACTGCTGAAGTTTTCACAAATTCTATTATTTTGTAAATATTATTGTGTATATTGTCTTTATACTGTCTTTCATTTCATTACAGTTGATGCTCCAATGTGAAATAAAGGCTTTGTGTGTGTGTGTGTGTGTGTGTGTGTGTGTGTGTGTGTGTGTGTGTGTGATGAGTGTGTCCTCAGGGCGTGATGTTCCAACGTGAGATAAAGGCTTCGTGTGTGTGTGTGATGAGTGTGTGAATTTATTTTTATCTACAGAATTCAGCAGAAATTCTTCTCCATGTGACTTTATATTTATCTCGTTTACACACCTGAGCAGCTGAGGGTTCAGTGACTCCCCTTTTGCTCAGTTCTCCAACAACTTCACCACTGAGCCACTACAGCTCATTTATTATTAATACTGTGAGCTGTGTGTGTGTGTGTGTGTGTGTGTGTGTGTGTGTGTGTGTGTGGGTTTAGTGTAATCTGATCCTGGTGTGTTTAGACTAAACACCGTTCTAGTGTCACGCCGCTGAGCTTTTTAAAAATGTATGTTTATTTTATTTATATTTATTTGGATTTGTTTGTGATTATTACTCTAGAACTTCACTTATGTATCTTAAAGAAAGTTCATTATTAAGTACTTAGAACCTCATGGGTGGGTTCTGCAGTGCTCCTGGGTTCTGTGTAGAAGGACGAGTGTTTCCCTAAATGTAAAGTTTACAAACTTCAGATGATAATTATCCAGTAAAGCCATAATATATAAGAGTGTGTTTCTCCACAGAAGGTTCCTAATAGAACCCTTTTAGCAAGTTTAGAACCCCTACACAACAACTGAGAGTTTATCAGAAAGAGTTCAGAGTAGAACCTTTTCCTCATAATTATCATACAGTATGTTATCATATCTGTAAATATTATTATACAGTCTAGAATCCTATAACTGGTTCCCTCTCAGTAAAAGTTCTAACTAGAACCCTTGGAGAATCTCCTAAAAAGAGCAGAAGCCATTTACTGTTTTTTTTTTTATCAGAGAAGGTTTCATGTAGAAATCTTTTTAGGAGGCTAAGCTCTTTAATTACATTATGAACCCTAAAGGAACTTGAAGAACCCTTTTTTCTAAGAGAGTACCAGGAGGAGGAACGTTAAACTCCTCGAGGTTCTAGATATTAATAATAAATAATAATAAATAATACACTATATCGCCAAAAGGGGAAACCCCTCTAAATCATTAAATTCAGGTGTTCCAATCACCTGGAACACCTTTGGGGTGAATTAGAGCGGAGACTGCGAGCCAGGCCTTCTCATCCAACATCAGTGCCTGACCTCACAAATGTGCTTCTAGAGGAACGGTCAGAAATTCCCATAAACACACTCCTAAACCTTGTGGAAAGCCTTCCCAGAAGAGTTGAAGCTGTTATAGCTGAAAAGGGCGGGGCAACTCCATATTAACCCCTACGATTAAGAATGGGATGTAAAGTTCATGTACATGTAAAGGTAGATGTTCCAAAACTTTTGGCAATATAGTGAAAATTGGAGTTTGTACTGCACACTTACCCAGTTGTGTGTGTGTGTGTGTGTGTGTGTGTGTGTGTGTGTGTGTGTGTGTGTGTGTGTTGCAGATATTCGGTGGCTTGGTGTGGATCCTGGTGGCTTCAACTCATATACAGCCGGAGAACCCTCAGGGCTGGGTGATGTTTGTCTCCGTGTTCTGTTTCGTCATGACCTTCATGTGGCTCATCATTTTTGCCTGTGGAGCTCACAAGAACAAAGGAGGCTGGGCTACTGCGGTGAGCATGAGCACCACACACACTACTCTTCATCACCACCATCATCATCATCATCATCATCATCATCATCATCATCATCACCACCATCATCATCATCATCAGTGTCTGTTCTTATATTGTTATATTGTTCTTATATACTCCCATTACACTCCCACTACACTCCCACTACACTCCAATTACACCCCCACTACACTCCCATTACACTCCCATTACACTCCCACTACACTCCCACTACACTCCCACTACACTCCCACTACACTCCCATTACACTCCCACTACACTCCCATTACACTCCCATTACACTCCCACTACACTCCCACTACACTCCCATTACACTCCCACTACACTCCCACTACACTCCCACTACACTCCCATTACACTCCCACTACACTCCCACTACACTCCCATTACACTCCCACTACACTCCCACCACACTCCCACTACACTCACATTACACTCCCATTACACTCACATTACACTCCCACTACACTCCCACCACACTCCCACTACACTCACATTACACTCCCATTACACTCACATTACACTCCCATTACACTCACATTACACTCCCACTACACTCCCATTACACTCCCACTACACTCCCATTACACTCCCACTACACTACCATTACACTCTCACTACACTCCCACTACACTCCCATTAAACTCCCATTACACTCCCACTACACCCCCATTACACTCCCACTACACCCCCACTACACCCCCATTACACTCCCACTACACCCCCATTACACCCCCATTACATTCCCATTACACTCAACACATTAATGAACTCGAAATCCTGAATGGTTTTAATGGTCTTTCAGCATGGTTTAAAACATGCACAGGCCACGCCCACTCTTCTTATTGTATTGTCATTGTCAGGTGTCAGTGTTTGCATGAGGAAGTTCCTGGTGTTCACAGTCGGGTTGTTCAGCTGCTGCTGCAGTGGATTTTCTGAGCTCCACATTTTTTAAAACACACCCATTTAAATCTAAAAAGAAAAAAGATAAACGATTCCAGAGAAGAGATTTGTGAAGTGAGACACGTCTCTGTTAGACAGACTCCACCCCTGTGTGCACATCATTTCTGAATATCACTTCTGTCTGTGTTTAGAGTTCTTTCTCTCTGCTGGTCAGGTAGACTAGACAGGTAGGTCAGGTTCTTCTCTGCTATCTGAGTGCTGGATCTGGTCTCATGACTTGAGTGTTGGCTTCTGTTAGTCTATGATAATTCTCAGGTGGGTAATCAGGAGGCGTTTCAGTCTCGCCCATGGCTTATGAAGATGTTGTGAGGGTTTCTGTGGCAGTTCGAGGTAAACGTTAGGGTTAGTGTTGGTTTCTTGTCCTCTGGCAGTCCAAATCAGGATTCTTTAGATTGACCAAAGTTCTTATTACCTTCCTGATAAATGTGTCTCAAAGTAATCTCCATCATCCCATCTCACTGACCCAAACCCTTCTACAGAACTGAGAACTTTCACCTGGTCCACTCTCCACAGTGCAGCCTCCACTCTATCACTCTTTCATCAAATCCAGACCCATTTCCCTCACTACCACTTCAATTATTCTCCAGCACTTTCCTTTCTTCACTCACCTCATCTATGGACCTCCTGTGCCCTCTGTCTTCTAAACCTAGGAAATCTTCTTGCCCTGCTCTTTGACTGTCAGGAGAAAATTAAGGGCAGTTGAGAGAAAATGGAGGGAATGAGAATTTGATACAGTAATCTCCTCTCACCTCACTCTCTCCTGTCCGAGGTCTCGTCCAGTGTGACAGCCGGAAATACATCCTTCTACCAGGGAAAGCTTGTAGAGCCTTTCTTCACTCATTAATCCACAGGTTTCCTTTACCTTCTCACTGTTTTTGACAAAAATCAAAATGAAAACCTGCATTAAGCCTTTTTTAGGTGATGGAATAAACTCTATGCAGAGTTAACCCACGGAAGTCTGCTGGACCAGACAACATTCCTGGCAGAGTGCTCAGGGAATGTGCAGAACAGCTAGCTCTCATGTCTTCACTGACATTTCCCTGAGCAGCGCCGTTGTTCCTACATGCCTCAAGACAACGACCACTGTCCCTGTGCTGAAGAAGTCTACAGTTTCCTGTCCCAATGACTATCGTCCCGTTGTGCTCACACCCATCGTGATGAAATGCTTCAAGAGGCTCGTCATGAGGCACATCAAGACCCAGCTACCACCCTCACTGGACCTCTTGTGGTTTGTGTATTGTACGAATCGCTCCACAGACGATGCCATCACCACAACCCTCCATCTGTCCCTCACACACATGGACAATAAGGACACATATGTACGAATGCTGTTCATAGACTTCATTTCAGCATTCAACACAATCATCCCTCAGCACCTGATTGTGAAACTGAGCCTGCAGGGCCTGAACACCCCCCTCTGCAACTGGATCCTGGACTTCCTGGGAGACCTCAGTCAGTCCGGATCGGGAACAGCTTCTTCAGCACCACCACACTGAGCATTGGAGCCCCTCAGGGCTGTTTGCTCAGCCCACTGCTGTTCACTTTGCTGACTCACAACTGTGCAGCAATGCACAGCTCCAACCACATCATCAAGTTCGCCGATGACATGACCGTGATGGGTCTCATCAGCAAGAACGATGAGTCAGCATATAGAGAGGAGGTACAATGTCTAACAACCTGGTGTAGAGCCAACAACCTGTCTCTGAACATCGACAAGACTAAAAAGATGGTTGTTGACTTTAGGAGAGCACAGAGTGACCATTCCCCGCTGTCCTTTGACAGATCCCCTGTGGAGATCGTCAAGAGCACCAAATTTCCTGGTGTACATCTAGTGGAGAACTTCACCTCAACACAGCTCAACACCAGCTCCATCACCGAGAAAGCCCAGCAGTGCCTCTACTTCCTGCGGAGGCTGAGGAAAGCCCATCTACCTCCCCCCATCCTGACCATGTTCTATAGAGGGACCATGGAGAGTGTCCTGAGCAGCTGCATCACTGCCTGGTTTGGGAATTGCACCGTCTCGGATCGCAAGACCCTGCAGCGGATAGTGAGGACAGCTGAGAAGATCATTGGACGCTCTCTCCCTTCTATCACGGACATGTACACCACACGCTGCATCCGCAAAGCAAACAACATTGTGAACGACCCCTTACACC
>JAUCMX010000008.1:28726085-28768585 GCA_033459395.1 Hemibagrus guttatus | reverse complement strand
TATGGTTCTGTATAGTTCTGTGTAGCTCTGTACAGTTCTGTATGGTTCTGTATAGTTCTGTGTAGTTCTGGATGGTTCTGTGTAGTTCTGTATGGTTCTGTATAGTTCTGTATGGTTCTGTATAGTTATACATTCTTCAGTGTTTAAATGTTTCTTCTATTATAGAGTTCTATAATTAAGGGTTATTGGGTCATTAAGGGATTTTAGACTCGCTTGGTTTTAGGGTGCTACATTCTCTAAGGGTTCTTGCTGTAAAGTAGAAGTTCTTTACTTTCTAGCAACGAGACACAACCCTGATCAGAGGTCAGTAACAGGTGACTGGCCACTCTAGCCAGTGCTGTCTCTGTGCTGTGATGGGGCCTAAATCCTGACTGTGCAGAACCTTTTCCAGGATCTTGGAGATAAAGAGCAGGAGTAGAGTCTATTACAGTGTAAATAACTGGATTTAGCGACACAGAGCACGTGATGTTTAATGGAGGTTTGATTGCTGCTGGTGTTGGAGACACATGTAGGTCAGAGATCTAGTACACAGGTTGAGGACTTTGATGAAGAGAAGCACATTAACCGAGCTGATGTAACAGATCTTAGTCTTTAAACCGTACGAAAACACTTACGGCTGTGTTACCATGGAGACATATTATATCGCTCATCATTTTGGTGAAAGATTTTCATTGATTTCTAATCAACAGTCCATACGTCTGACCGGAAAGAAGCGGAGCTCGGGATCTTCACAGTTCCTCCATGTCTTTAGCTCTCAGTAAACATGGTGTGGTTTTGGAGAAAACATTTTTTCATGTGAGGTCAGACTGTGTGTATTTTTTACACTGTGTGTAATTTGGGTGAAATATTTGACTCTGATCTTTAACACCATGGGTTAGGAAGCTGAAGATGTTCACAGGAGCAGGTTCGGTGTTCACATCACACTTAATCCTGAGGATCTAAACTCCTGTTTTCTTATATTACACATTACATCTAACATATGATCACATGTATTACATACAGTATACTGCTGACTGAAAATTCCTGAAATCACTAAAAATTCATTCATTAGGATCCAAACTCGTGTCCTGATCTCAGTGACTAGCAGTGTGACCCAGAAGAACTACAGTACAGTTGTGGGGTTTTTGGGCCAGTTTTTTTTGTACTTCCATTTCCCCCCAAATCCACACCGTAGTTTTACTCCAACACCCGAGCATGATCTCCTGTGAGAACATCAGGTTTGGAAGCTCCTGTTGTTTCTTGAGGTCACAGCCTTAAATTCTGACAGGTTCAGAGTTATTCAGTGCTTTATTACAGAGCTTTGTGCTAGCGCTAGCAGTTGAGGAGCAGTGTCACAGGAAGTGGGGATGAACATTCCAGACTCTAGAACTCATGTTTAAAGTTGAAATGGAAATATCTGGATGGTGGAATGTGTCCAAGTCGAATCTGGAATACCAGTTCACGATGTTTGAGGGTTTTATTTTTGGGATCAAAAACACTTGGGGTTCCTCTCATTAGCACCTTTTATTATTATTATTATTATTATTTGTTTGTTTATTTTGCTTATTTAAATGTTTTGTTTTGCATAAGACAGAAGCAATTTTTATGTTTACTGTGTGTGTGTGTGTGTGTGTGTGTGTGTGTGTGTGTGTGTGTGTGTGTTACAGGTTTTCTCCTACACCGCCACACTGTTGTACTTCATTCACTGCATTCTGTCTGCCATCAGATGGAAATCCTTCTGAACAGATGATGGAACCTGAGTTCCAGTTCTCGCTCTATCACTGCCCAGATCTGCTCTTTTAATGAAGATGATTTGAGATCGTTGTAATCACAGAGGATACTTTACCCTAATCATTAGAGGTTTGTTTTTCATATGAATTTATTCTGCATCAACAGTAGATGAAGGTAAAAAAAGATTCTTTGTACCGAAGAAAAAATCATTTTTGTACATTTTTGAAACACTATGGAATAATAATGTTTTAATAAAAGTTGTATAAAGGGTATTTGTGTGTGTGTGTGTGTGTGTGTGATGATGTATTATTATTATTAATGTATGACAGACTAATCGAGACTAACTGGGATTTAATCAGTCTGAGGATCTTCCACAGCAGTGTCCAGTGACACAAAGTCCTCAGAAAGCAGCAGTGTGAAGATGAAGATCAGAGAAGATCTCATTTTTTGCCTTACAAAAATAGTTTTTCAGGGGGTTTTGGCCAAACTTCCTCAGACTTTCTCCAGATTCACGCCATGGATTAAGGAGGATAAGGTTTTGTTTTCTTATCACACTCATAAGCTTTGCTCTGAGGCTCCACTTCCTTTATTCCATATTCCAGTTAATAAATTGTTCAGGTTTTGGTCATTATATAAAACACTTGTAGATTAGATCAGCTCACCTTTACTCTTTCACCTGCTGAACTTTAATTCTTCTGAACTTGAGTCCTTCACACTGATCCCTCACACTGATCTTTCTCCACGTGGTTCATCAAATAATCAGCTGTGAGCTTTATGAGACTGTGGGTTTGTGTAGATTTGTGTGTGAGGAGACTCACGTGAACCTCGTCTGATCTTCAAATCATATAATTAATAACTGAGTTCATAAAGAGATTACTGATGAGTTTAAACCTCAGCTTTGGAGTGTGAAGGAACGCGCTGTAGTCCATGACTTCACCTGACCAGCTGAGATGAGAAGAAGGTCAACTATCACTGGTTAGTGGTGGTTAGTGTGGTAAGAAGTTAGTGTGTGTTTCTGGATTTTTCCCCCCAGATTCACATGATGTGGAGATCTGTTATATCAAACCTGACATCATGTTCCAACAGTTACACTGACCTGAGCTTCTTCCTCCACCAGCTTTATTTCTCTTCCTCATGTCTCTGCACACGTTTAGAGGAAGTGAGCCATCACTTGATGACTGATGTGAACAACATGAGGGAGATCATGTGACCCTCAAGCCTCCGTATTGTCTCTCTTCTTCAGCCAGAGTGTCTTTATGAGAATAAAATGCTTCCCTGGTCTAGACGTTTGGCTTGATATTGGGTCCGGAAATGTAATTTTATCAGCTCCAGTGTTCTCTAGTCAGATCACTTCTGGAGATGTCTTTAGAATAAACCGGTCACTGCTGTTCTTCTCCACAAAACACTCTCCTCAGTTGCTGGCAGCATTAACGGCATTAAAGCGGCCTTTTGACTCGACTGTTCTTTTACACTCAGCATGACTTGCAGGTCTTCAGTGGTGTCGCTTTACACTTCAGGAGAATAAAAAGAGCTCCAGGTTTCTGTTCAGGAGCTTCAGGCTTTCTGCTCAGTGTCCTGAAGATTTATACTGGACTCTGCTGCCCGTGTTGGACTGCTGTAGTGAAGAGACTTTTATTTATCACCTTCTCTGATACCGACACCAGAGGAGAGAAGCTCAGGTTCCACACGGCCGCTTTAAGCTGAAAACAATTTATTAATACGTTTTAAAAAAGGTTTTAGAAATCACAGAAAAGGAAACAGATTGTAGAAAATGTGTTTAAAAAATCTAAATTATTTATTTATTTATTATTTATTTATAATGTTGCAATAATTAAATTACAATATTCATTAATATAATTATATTACTGTATTTATTAAAAGCATGAATCATTGGTTATACTCATCATTCAAAACAATTCAAATACATTTATTATTATTTATTATGTGGATTATATTATGATCATTATTAAGTAATAAAATTACTCTATTAACTAATATTAATTAAATTAATGAATATAATCACTATTACTTCACATTTGTATCATTTTGGCTTAATTACTAAAATATTAATAATAATATAGTTTTAATTATTATTATTTAAAAACAAACAAATAGATAAGTAGATAAGATTAGAAAGGATGAAGTCAGGAAGGCTTTGAAGAGGATGAAAAGTGGGAAGGCAGTTGGTCCTGACGACATCCCGGTGGAGGTCTGGAAGTGTCTGGGAGAGGCAGCAGTGGAATTTTTAGCTAATTTGTTCAACAGGGTTTTAGAGAGTGAGAGGATGCCTGAGGAATGGAGAAGAAGTGTGTTAGTGCCGATCTTTAAGAATAAGGGTGACGTGCAGAGTTGCAGTAACTATAGGGGGATAAAGTTGATGAGCCATACAATGAAGCTATGGGAAAGAGTAGTGGAAGCTAGGTTAAGGAAGGTAGTGGAAATTTGTGAGCAGCAGTATGGCTTCATGCCCAGAAAGAGCACAACAGATGCAATTTTTGCTCTGAGAATTTTGATGGAGAAGTATAGGGATGGTCAGAGGGAGTTGCACTGTGTGTTTGTAGACTTGGAGAAAGCGTATGACAGGGTGCCAAGAGAAGAGCTGTGGTACTGTATGAGGAAGTCAGGAGTAGCAGAGAAGTATGTCAGAGTGGTGCAGGACATGTATGAGAGGAGCAGGACAGTGGTGAGGTGTGCTGTAGGTCAGACAGAGGAGTTCAATGTGGAGGTGGGACTGCATCAGGGATCGGCTCTGAGCCCCTTCCTGTTTGCTATGGTGATGGACCAGTTGTCAGAGGAGGTCAGACAGGAGTCTCCTTGGACAATGATGTTTGCAGATGACATTGTGATCTGTAGTGAGAGCAGGGAGCAGGTGGAGGAAAACCTGGAGAGGTGGAGGTTTGCACTGGAGAGAAGAGGAATGAAGGTCAGTCGTAGTAAGACTGAGTACATGTGTGTGAATGAAAGGGAGGGAAGTGGAACAGTAAGGTTACAGGGTGAAGAGGTGAAGAAGGTACAGGAGTTTAAGTACTTGGGGTCAACAGTCCAGAGTAATGGAGAGTGTGGGAAAGAGGTAAAGAAGCGAGTGCAGGCAGGTTGGAATGGGTGGAGAAAGGTGTGGGGAGTTCTGTGTGAGAGGAAAATATCAGCGAGAATCAAGGGGAAGGTGTACAGGACAGTGGTGAGAGCGGCCATGCTGTATGGTTTAGAGACAGTGTCACTGAGGAAGAGACAGGAGTCAGAGCTAGAGGTAGCAGAGCTGAAGATGTTGAGGTTCTCTTTGGGAGTGACAAGATTGGACAGGATTAGGAACGAGTACATCAGAGGGACAGCTCATGTTGGACGTTTGGGGGACAAAGTTAGGGAGGACAGATTAAGATGGTTTGGACATGTTCAGAGGAGGGAGAGTGAGTATATTGGTAGGAGAATGTTGGACATGGAGCTGCCAGGCAGGAGGCAAAGAGGAAGGCCAAAGAGGAGGTATATGGATGGAATTAATGAGGATATGAAGCTAGTGGGTGCAAGGGTTGAGGATGCAGAAGATAGGGATAGGTGGAGAGAGATGATTCGCTGTGGAGACCCCTGAAGGGAAAAGCCCAAAGAAGAAGAAGATTTAAAAACAAACAAATAAATAATTATATTAATCATTAATATTTTTTTACAAAATATACAAATATTTTTAATCTAATAAATATATTTAATTAAATAATTAATATTAAATTATTAATATTTGTTATTAATAACTAAATAATACATATATATATATAATAAATATAATTCATCTAATTTTATTTTTTTTTAATAATAATTTATGACTAGTATACAATTCTACAAAGAATTTTACAATAAACTAAATAGCTGTAAAATGTAAAGCGTGTGTGTGCGTGTGTGTGTGTGTGTGTGTGTATGTGTGTGTGTGTGTGTGTCAGATCAGGAAGGATAATGTGTGTTACGACACTGTGACCTTCGTCTTTAATCACATCCTTTTGTTCTCATACACACATGAATACTTGATAAAGTATCTCTGAGACGCCGAACAATAACACGACTGACATTACTTATTCAACACGCACAAACACACACACACACACACACACACACACACACACACACACACACAAACAGGTTAGCTGTAATTGCTCAATAGTAATGTTAGTGGTGTGGTGTGTGAGCCAACCTGCAGTAATTATAATCCATAATTATATAATAATTACACCTTAGAACAGGTCACTGTGGATCTCTAAACATGTGTGCGTGTGTGTGTGTGTGTGTGTGTGTGAGAGAGAGAGAGAGAGAGAGAGAGAGAGAGAGAGAGAGATGAGACTTTATGAATGTGTTTTTACTTCATTTTTTTAATTTAATTACCCTTTTTAAACCATCTTTACCAAAGGGTGCCAATATTTCTGCAGCTGATTACATATTAAATACATTAATGTAGTTTATGAGGCAACAGAAGTGGAAAATGATTTATAATCCCACTCTCTGTGTTTATAATGATTTATAATCCCACTCTCTGTGTTTATAATGATTTATAATCCCACTCTCTGTGTTTATAATGATTTATAATCCCACTCTCTGTGTTTATAATGATTTATAATCCCACTCTCAGTGTTTATAATGATTTATAATCCCACTCTCAGTGTTATAATGATTTATAATCCCACTCTCTGTGTTTATAATGATTTATAATCCCACTCTCAGTGTTTATAATGATTTATAATCCCACTCTCTGTGTTTATAATGATTTATAATCCCACTCTCTGTGTTTATAATGATTTATAATCCCACTCTCTGTGTTTATAATGATTTATAATCCCACTCTCTGTGTTTATAATGATTTATAATCCCACTCTCAGTGTTTATAATGATTTATAATCCCACTCTCTGTGTTTATAATGATTTATAATCCCACTCTCTGTGTATATGATTTATAATCCCACTCTCTGTGTTTATAATGATTTATAATCCCACTCTCTGTGTATATGATTTATAATCCCACTCTCTGTGTTTATAATGATTTATAATCCCTCTCTCTGTGTTTATAATGATTTATAATCCCACTCTCAGTATTTATAATGATTTATAATCCCACTCTCTGTGTTTATGATTTATAATCCCACTCTCAGTGTTTATAATGATTTATAATCCCACTCTGTGTTTATAATGATTTATAATCCCACTCTCAGTGTTTATAATGATTTATAATCCCACTCTCAGTGTTTATAATGATTTATAATCCCACTCTGTGTTTATAATGATTTATAATCCCACTCTCAGTATTTATGATTTATAATCCCACTCTCAGTGTTTATAATGATTTATAATCCCACTCTCTGTGTTTATAATGATTTATAATCCCACTCTCAGTGTTTATAATGATTTATAATCCCACTCTCAGTGTTTATAATGATTTATAATCCCACTCTCAGTGTTTATAATGATTTATAATCCCACTCTCAGTGTTTATAATGATTTATAATCCCACTCTCTGTGTTTATAATGATTTATAATCCCACTCTCAGTGTTTATAATGATTTATAATCCCACTCTCAGTGTTTATAATGATTTATAATCCCACTCTCAGTGTTTATGATTTATAATCCCACTCTGTGTTTATAATGATTTATAATCCCACTCTCAGTGTTTATGATTTATAATCCCACTCTCAGTGTTTATAATGATTTATAATCCCACTCTCAGTGTTTATGATTTATAATCCCACTCTGTGTTTATAATGATTTATAATCCCACTCTCAGTGTTTATGATTTATAATCCCACTCTCAGTGTTTATAATGATTTATAATCCCACTCTCAGTGTTTATAATGATTTATAATCCCACTCTCGGTGTTTATAATGGCTCATAATCCCTCCCTCTGTGTTTATAATGATTTATAATCTGTCATCTGATCAAACGTGTAAGTCTAACACATTGTGTATTAAATTAAACTTAACTATTTTAAACTTATTATGTAAAACTCTTCAAGTGGCAATTTTTAGCCATTTAAAAATATTTCCTAAATGTTTTAGGATGAATATTTTTATTATTATATAAATCCCAACAGAATTATGTATTTAAACATTTATTTCAGATTTAAACAGTAATAATAATAATAATAATAATAATAATAATAATAATAATAAGCATGGTGGAGGTGGAGCTCTCGGTTCTGACCCGGGCCGAGTCTGGGTTCTCTGAAATTCGCAGTCTGTAATCGGTTTATGGTTTCAGACTCTGAGTGCTTTTATTGTTAACTCATCACCAAATGGTTCTCTTGACGCCGGCCCACTTGGAGCGCTTCATGCCCTGCGCAAGCTGAACGTCGGCCCAGTGCAGCTTGGTGTTGGGAACGTCGTCCTCCAGCTCCGGCTTGCTCCGGGCTCCGAGCTGCGGCTGAGCCACGACCACCGGCAACGGACCTCGCTCCTCACTGAACTCCACCACATTCAGCTGCTTCCTGTCAGCCAGCAACTGGTGTGTCTCCTACATACACACACACTTTTAATAAAATGTATTTATTTCTCTCATGTTGTTTCCTAATGATTTATGATCTAAAGGTGATGGAGTGATGTGAGGAAGAGGAGTTACGCAACACTCAACATATGACTTCCTTCTGAAGCACTCTAAACTGCAACTTGTGCACAAATTATTATAATTCATTCATTCATTGTGTACCGCTTATCCGATCTATTCTCGGGTCACGGGGAGCCTGTTCCTATCTCAGGCGTCATTGGGCATCAAGGCAGGATACACCCTGGACGGAGTGCCAACCCATCGCAGGGCACACACACACACTCTCATTCACTCACACAATCACACTCTACGGACAATTTAAAGATGCCAATCAACCTACAATGCATGTATTTGGATTGGGAGAGGAAACCGGAGTACCCGGAGGAAACCCCCGAGGCACGGGGAGAACATGCAAACTCCACACACACACGGCGGAGGCGGGAATCAAACCTCCAACCCTGGAGGTGTGAGGCAAACGTGCTAGCCACTAAGCCACCGTGCCCCACTTTAATTACTATTATTATTATAAATATTGTTGTTTACTGGCAGTGGAATCGGTTGATCTGAATCTCATCTCTCAGACTCTTCACTGTTAAAGGGAAGTTTATTTTGTTCTCCTGATGCTCCTTTAGCATAAAGCTGCAACTGAAACTCCAGAGCTTTAACATCTCCTTCATTCAGACACTTCACTAACGAGACGAGGCTAACAAGATCAGGACAACGAGGCTGACTGGCGAGGACGAGGCTGACTGGCGAGGACGAGGCTGACTGGCGAGGACGAGGCTGACTGGCGAGGACGAGGCTGACTGGCGAGGACAAGGACTCTCAGCTTCCTGTTTCTGGAGTTTGGGGCTGAAGCGGCTCTCCGACTCGACTCACAGAAACATTAGTGTGATGAATGTTATCTACAGAAACACACCAGCTGAATGAAGACCAAGAACAAAGGAGGAAAAGATGACAAAATAGATGAGAGGAGAGAAGGACATGCAGAATGAGAGAAGAAAGAGTAGAGAGGAAAAAGAACAAGAGCAGATGAGAAAGGAGGGAGGGAAAGGGACGAGGAGATGAGAATTACACTGAACTTCAATTCACTGTTCAGGTGAAGGATATTCAATCTTACACACACACACACACACACACACAATCTTACACAAACTCAGGAGTGAGACGTTGCATAGCAACATTTTTCTCAAATAATTGAATTTTCATCATCGTGTTTGTGTGTGTATGTGTGTGTGTGTGTGTGTAAACACTCCTGAAGATCATGAATAAATTTGTAATCAGTGTGATAAATGAGGATCAGTGTTTGTGTGTGTGTGTGTGTGTGTTAACTGGCATCACGTTAACCTCTTAATGATTGGTTAATGGCGTCTCCATGGTGATGAAGCTCTCACCTGATTGGCCAGGCCCTGGAAGAGAGCACGGGTGATGTTCAACAGATTCACTGACCCTTCCACTTTAGCGTACATGTCCTCAATCCCGATCAGTTTACACAGAGTTATTACAGCCCTGTGACAGTGCAGTCCGTATCCTACACACACACACACACACCACACACACACACATTAATGCATTAGAATTTAACATTACTAAACATTTAATAATAGTGAAAATAATAATAATAATAATAATAATAAAAACAAAACCTTTATTCTGTTTTTTCATGCGCAGTGTGGTTCTCTTGAAGGTCGACTCCATATCATGATAAACTGTAACAGAAGAAAAAACACACACACACACGTCACAGAGTGTACACAAACACCTTAATCTGTCTGTGTGTGTGTCTTATTGTCTCAGGGCAGTAGAATGATGTCTCATACACACACACACACGACTTACTGGTGTGATCGTTGTATCTCTCGATGTAGTAGAGGTAGTGCATGGCTCTGTTCTTGGCCTGAAAATAGCAAAAGATTTATAAGTAGATATCAGAATGCTGCTCTCTAATTGGCTGACAGGTCTCCTGATGGTCTCCTGATGGTCTCCTGATGGTCTTCTGATGGTCTGGTGGTGTTCGGATCATAGACCCAGTCTTCACTAAATAATCACACTCAGACCCTAAATAACCCTGGTGTGATCTTCACCTCCTGGCATCAACCTTCTCCAGGGAACAAATGACTACATGCAGAAATCTCTGTGGTCACTGAGGTAATGTGTGTAGATGTGTGCGTTTGTGTGTGTAGATGCGTGTGATTGTGTGTGTAGATGCGTGTGTTTGTAGATGTGTGTGTTTGTGTTTGTAGGTGTGTGTGTTTGTAGATGTGTGTGTTTGTGTGTGTAGATGAGTGTGTTTGCGTGTGTAGATGTGTGAGTTTGAGTGTGTAGATGTGTATTTGTGTGTGTAGATGTGTGTGTTTGTGTGTGTAGATGTGTGTTTGTGTGTGTAGATGTGTGTTTGTGTGTGTGTTTGTGTGTAAATGTGTGTGTTTGTGTGTGTAGATGTGTGTGTTTGTGTTTGTAGATGGGTGTTTGTGTGTGTAGATGTGTGTGTTTGTAGATGTGTGTTTGTGTGTGTAGATGTGTGTGTTTGTGTGTGTAGATGTGTGTGTTTGTAGATGTGTGTTTGTGTGTGTAGATGTGTTTGTGTGTGTAGATGTGTGTAGATGTGTTTGTGTGTAGATGTGTGTGTTTGTGTGTGTAGATGTGTGTAGATGCGTGTTTGTGTGTGTAGATGTGCGTGTTTGTGTGTGTAGATGTGCGTGTTTGTGTATGTGTGTGTTTGTGTGTAGGTGTGTGTGTGTATGTGTGTGTTTCTGTGTGTAGATGTGTGTGTGTGTGTAGATGTGTATGTGTGTGTTTGTAGATGTGTGTTTGTGTGTAGATGTGTGTTTGTGTGTGTAGATGTGTGTTTGTGTGTGTAGATGTGTGTGTTTGTAGATGTGTGTAGATGTGTGTGTTTGTGTGTGTAGATGTGTGTAGATGTGTTTGTGTGTGTAGATGTGTGTGTTTGTGTATGTAGATGCGTGTTTGTGTGTGTAGATGTGCGTGTTTGTGTGTGTAGATGTGCGTGTTTGTGTATGTGTGTGTTTGTGTGTAGGTGTGTGTGTGTGTATGTGTGTGTGTGTGTAGATGTGTATGTGTGTGTTTGTAGATGTGTGTTTGTGTGTGTAGATGTGTGTTTGTGTGTGTAGATGTGTGTGTTTGTGTGTGTAGATGTGTGTTTGTGTGTGTAGATGTGTGTTTGTGTGTGTAGATGTGCATGTTTGTGTGTGTAGATGTGTGTGTGTAGATGTGCGTGTAGGTGTGTGTTTGTGTGTAGATGTGTGTGTGTGTGTAGATGTGTGTTTGTGTAGATGTGTGTTTGTGTAGATGTGTGTTTGTGTGTGTAGATGTGTGTGTGTGTAGATGTGTGTGTTTGTGTGTGTAGATGTGTGTGTTTGTAGATGTGTGTTTGTGTGGGTAGATGTGTGTGTGTGTAGGTGTGTGTGTGTGTGTGTAGATGTGTGTGTTTGTGTGTGTGTGTTTGTGTGTGTAGATGTGTGTGTTGTGTAGATGTGTGTGTTTGTGTGTATGTAGATGTGTGTTTGTGTGTATGTAGATGTGTGTGCTTGTGTGTGTAGATGTGTGTGTTTGTGTGTGTAGATGTGTGTTTGTGTGTGTAGATGTGTGTGTTGTAGATGTGTGTGTTTGTGTGTGTAGATGTGTGTGTGTGTGTGTAGATGTGTGTCTTTGTGTGTGTAGATGTGTGTGTGTGTGTAGATGTGTGTTTGTGTATGTAGATGCGTGTGTAGATGTGTGTGTTTGTGTGTAGGTGTGTGTGTGTGTATGTGTGTGTTTCTGTGTGTAGGTGTGTGTGTATGTGTGTGTTTCTGTGTGTAGATGTGTGTGTAGATGTGTATGTGTGTGTTTGTAGATGTGTGTTTGTGTGTGTAGATGTGTGTTTGTGTGTGTAGATGTGTGTTTGTGTGTGTAGATGTGTGTGTTTGTGTGTGTAGATGTGTGTGTTTGTGTGTGTAGATGTGTGTGTGTGTGTAGATGTGTGTGTTTGTGCGTGTAGATGTGCATTTGTGTTTGTAGATGTGCGTGTTTGTGTGTGTAGATGTGTGTGTTTGTGTGTGTAGATGTGTGTGTTTGTGTGTGTAGATGTGTTTGTAGATGTGTGTAGATGTGTGTAGATGTGTGTGTTTGTGTGTGTAGATGTGTGTGTGTAGATGTGTGTGTTTGGTGTGTAGATGTGTGTTTGTGTGTGTAGATGTGTGTGTTTGTGTGTAGATGTGTGTGTTTGTGTGTGTAGATGTGTGTGTGTTTGTGTGTGTAGATGTGTGTGTTTGTGCGTGTAGATGTGCGTTTGTGTTTGTAGATGTGCGTGTTTGTGTTTGTAGATGTGCGTGTTTGTGTGTAGATGTGCGTTTGTGTGTGTAGATGTGTGTGTGTGTAGATGTGTGTTTGTGTGTGTAGATGTGCGTGTGCGTGTTTGTAGATGTGCGTGTTTGTGTGTGTAGATGTGCGTGTTTGTGTGTGTAGATGTGCGTGTTTGTGTGTAGATGTGTGTAGATGTGTGTGTGTTTGTGTGTGTAGATGTGCGTGTTTGTGTGTGTAGATGTGCGTGTTTGTAGATGTGCGTGTTTGTGTGTGTGTAGATGTGCGTGTTTGTGTGTGTAGATGTGTGTGTTTGTGTGTAGATGTGTGTAGATGTGTGTGTGTTTGTGTGTGTAGATGTGTGTGTTTGTGCGTGTAGGTGTGTTTGTGCGTGTAGATGTGCATTTGTGTTTGTAGATGTGCGTGTTTGTGTGTAGATGTGCGTGTTTATGTGTGTGTTTGTGTGTAGATGTGTGTTTGTGTGTAGATGTGTGTGTTTGTGTGTAGATGTGTGTTTGTGTGTGTAGATGTGCGTTTGTGTGTAAATGTGCATGTTTGTGTGTGTAAATGTGCGTGTTTGTGTGTGTAGATGTGTGTGTGTGTAGATGTGTGTGTTTGTGTGTAGATGTGTGTTTGTGTGTGTAGATGTGTTTGTGTGTGTAGATGTGTGTTTGTGTGTGTAGATGTGTGTTTGTGTGTGTAAATGTGCGTATTTGTGTGTGTAAATGTGCGTGTTTGTGTGTGTAAATGTGCGTGTTTGTGTGTGTAGATGTGTGTTTGTGTGTGTAAATGTGCGTGTTTGTGTGTGTAAATGTGCGTGTTTGTGTGTGTAGATGTGTGTGTTTGTGTGTAGATGTGTGTTTGTGTGTGTAGATGTGTGTGTTTGTGTGTGTAAATGTGCGTGTTTGTGTGTGTAAATGTGCGTGTTTGTGTGTGTAGATGTGTGTGTGTGTGTAGATGTGTGTGTTTGTGCGTGTAGATGTGCATTTGTGTTTGTAGATGTGCGTGTTTGTGTGTGTAGATGTGTGTGTTTGTGTGTGTAGATGTGTGTGTTTGTGTGTGTAGATGTGTTTGTAGATGTGTGTAGATGTGTGTAGATGTGTGTGTTTGTGTGTGTAGATGTGTGTGTGTAGATGTGTGTGTTTGCGTGTGTAGATGTGTGTTTGTGTGTGTAGATGTGTGTGTTTGTGTGTAGATGTGTGTGTTTGTGTGTGTAGATGTGTGTGTGTTTGTGTGTGTAGATGTGTGTGTTTGTGCGTGTAGATGTGCGTTTGTGTTTGTAGATGTGCGTGTTTGTGTTTGTAGATGTGCGTGTTTGTGTGTAGATGTGCGTTTGTGTGTGTAGATGTGTGTGTGTGTAGATGTGTGTTTGTGTGTGTAGATGTGCGTGTGCGTGTTTGTAGATGTGCGTGTTTGTGTGTGTAGATGTGCGTGTTTGTGTGTGTAGATGTGCGTGTTTGTGTGTAGATGTGTGTAGATGTGTGTGTGTTTGTGTGTGTAGATGTGCGTGTTTGTGTGTGTAGATGTGCGTGTTTGTAGATGTGCGTGTTTGTGTGTGTGTAGATGTGCGTGTTTGTGTGTGTAGATGTGTGTGTTTGTGTGTAGATGTGTGTAGATGTGTGTGTGTTTGTGTGTGTAGATGTGTGTGTTTGTGCGTGTAGGTGTGTTTGTGCGTGTAGATGTGCATTTGTGTTTGTAGATGTGCGTGTTTGTGTGTAGATGTGCGTGTTTATGTGTGTGTTTGTGTGTAGATGTGTGTTTGTGTGTAGATGTGTGTGTTTGTGTGTAGATGTGTGTTTGTGTGTGTAGATGTGCGTTTGTGTGTAAATGTGCATGTTTGTGTGTGTAAATGTGCGTGTTTGTGTGTGTAGATGTGTGTGTGTGTAGATGTGTGTGTTTGTGTGTAGATGTGTGTTTGTGTGTGTAGATGTGTTTGTGTGTGTAGATGTGTGTTTGTGTGTGTAGATGTGTGTTTGTGTGTGTAAATGTGCGTATTTGTGTGTGTAAATGTGCGTGTTTGTGTGTGTAAATGTGCGTGTTTGTGTGTGTAGATGTGTGTTTGTGTGTGTAAATGTGCGTGTTTGTGTGTGTAAATGTGCGTGTTTGTGTGTGTAGATGTGTGTGTTTGTGTGTAGATGTGTGTTTGTGTGTGTAGATGTGTGTGTTTGTGTGTGTAAATGTGCGTGTTTGTGTGTGTAAATGTGCGTGTTTGTGTGTGTAGATGTGTGTTTGTGTGTGTAGATGTGTGTGTGTGTGTGTAGATGTGTGTCTTTGTGTGTGTAGATGTGTTTGTTTGTGTGTGTAGATGTGTGTGTGTGTGTGTGTAGATGTGTGTTTGTGTATGTAGATGCGTGTGTAGATGTGTGTGTTTGTGTGTAGGTGTGTGTGTGTGTATGTGTGTGTTTCTGTGTGTAGGTGTGTGTGTATGTGTGTGTTTCTGTGTGTAGATGTGTGTGTGTGTGTAGATGTGTATGTGTGTGTTTGTAGATGTGTGTTTGTGTGTGTAGATGTGTGTTTGTGTGTGTAGATGTGTGTTTGTGTGTGTAGATGTGTGTTTGTGTGTGTAGATGTGTGTGTTTGTGTGTGTAGATGTGTGTGTGTGTGTAGATGTGTGTGTTTGTGCGTGTAGATGTGCATTTGTGTTTGTAGATGTGCGTGTTTGTAGATGTGCGTGTTTGTGTGTGTAGATGTGTGTGTTTGTGTGTGTAGATGTGTGTGTTTGTGTGTGTAGATGTGTTTGTAGATGTGTGTGTGTTTGTGTGTAGATGTGTGTAGATGTGTGTGTTTGTGTGTGTAGATGTGTGTGTGTAGATGTGTGTGTTTGCGTGTGTAGATGTGTGTTTGTGTGTGTAGATGTGTGTGTTTGTGTGTAGATGTGTGTGTTTGTGTGTGTAGATGTGTGTGTGTTTGTGTGTGTAGATGTGTGTGTTTGTGCATGTAGATGTGCGTTTGTGTTTGTAGATGTGCGTGTTTGTGTTTGTAGATGTGCGTGTTTGTGTGTAGATGTGCGTTTGTGTGTGTAGATGTGTGTGTGTGTAGATGTGTGTTTGTGTGTGTAGATGTGCGTGTGCGTGTTTGTAGATGTGCGTGTTTGTGTGTGTAGATGTGCGTGTTTGTGTGTGTAGATGTGCGTGTTTGTGTGTGTAGATGTGTGTAGATGTGTGTGTGTTTGTGTGTGTAGATGTGCGTGTTTGTGTGTGTAGATGTGCGTGTTTGTAGATGTGCGTGTTTGTGTGTGTGTAGATGTGCGTGTTTGTGTGTGTAGATGTGTGTGTTTGTGTGTAGATGTGTGTAGATGTGTGTGTGTTTGTGTGTGTAGATGTGTGTGTTTGTGCGTGTAGGTGTGTTTGTGCGTGTAGATGTGCATTTGTGTTTGTAGATGTGCGTGTTTGTGTGTAGATGTGCGTGTTTATGTGTGTGTTTGTGTGTAGATGTGTGTTTGTGTGTGTAAATGTGCGTTTGTGTGTGTAAATGTGCGTGTTTGTGTGTGTAGATGTGCGTGTTTGTGTGTAGATGTGTGTGTTTGTGTGTGTAGATGTGTGTTTGTGTGTGTAGATGTGCGTGTTTGTGTGTGTAGATGTGCGTGTTTGTGTGTGTAAATGTGCGTGTTTGTGTGTGTAGATGTGTGTGTGTGTAGATGTGTGTGTTTGTGTGTAGATGTGTGTGTTTGTGTGTAGATGTGTGTTTGTGTGTGTAGATGTGCGTTTGTGTGTAAATGTGCATGTTTGTGTGTGTAAATGTGCGTGTTTGTGTGTGTAGATGTGTGTGTGTGTGTAGATGTGTGTGTTTGTGTGTAGATGTGTGTTTGTGTGTGTAGATGTGTGTTTGTGTGTGTAGATGTGTGTTTGTGTGTGTAAATGTGCGTATTTGTGTGTGTAAATGTGCGTGTTTGTGTGTGTAGATGTGTGTTTGTGTGTGTAAATGTGCGTGTTTGTGTGTGTAAATGTGCGTGTTTGTGTGTGTAGATGTGTGTGTTTGTGTGTAGATGTGTGTTTGTGTGTGTAGATGTGTGTTTGTGTGTGTAGATGTGCGTGTTTGTGTGTGTAAATGCGTGTTTGTGTGTGTAGATGTGTGTGTGTGTAGATGTGTGTGTTTGTGTGTAGATGTGTGTGTTTGTGTGTAGATGTGTGTTTGTGTGTGTAGATGTGCGTTTGTGTGTAAATGTGCATGTTTGTGTGTGTAAATGTGCGTGTTTGTGTGTGTAGATGTGTGTGTGTGTAGATGTGTGTGTTTGTGTGTAGATGTGTGTTTGTGTGTGTAGATGTGTGTTTGTGTGTGTAGATGTGTGTTTGTGTGTGTAAATGTGCGTATTTGTGTGTGTAAATGTGCGTGTTTGTGTGTGTAAATGTGCGTGTTTGTGTGTGTAGATGTGTGTTTGTGTGTGTAAATGTGCGTGTTTGTGTGTGTAAATGTGCGTGTTTGTGTGTGTAGATGTGTGTGTTTGTGTGTAGATGTGTGTTTGTGTGTGTAGATGTGTGTTTGTGTGTGTAAATGTGCGTGTTTGTGTGTGTAAATGTGCGTGTTTGTGTGTGTAGATGTGTGTTTGTGTGTAAATGTGCGTGTTTGTGTGTGTAAATGTGCGTGTTTGTGTGTGTAAATGTGCGTGTTTGTGTGTGTAGATGTGTGTTTGTGTGTGTAGATGTGTGTGTGCGTGTGTTTGTGTGTGTTTGTGTGTGTAGATGTGTGTGTTTGTGTGTAGATGTGTGTGTAGATGTGTGTGTGTGTGTATGTTTCTGTGTGTAGATGTGTGTGTGTGTGTGTGTCTGTGTAGATGTGTTTGTGTGTGTAAATGTGCGTGTTTGTGTTTGTAGATGTGTGTGTGTGTGTGTGTAGATGCGTGTGTTTGTGTGTGTAGATGTGTGTTTGTAGATGTGTGTTTGTGTGTGTAGGTGTGTGTTTGTGTGTGTAGATGTGTGTGTGTTTGTGCGTGTAGGTGTGTGTTTGTGTGTGTAGATGTGTAGATGTGTGTTTGTGTGTAGATGTGTGTTTGTTTGTGTAGATGTGTATGTAGATGTGTGTTTGTGTGTGTAGATGTGCGTGTTTGTGTTTGTAGATGTGCGTGTGTGTGTGTAGATGTGTGTGTTTGTTTGTGTGTAGATGTGTGTAGATGTGTGTGTAGATGTGCGTGTTTGTGTGTGTAGATGTGTGTTTTTGTGTAGATGTGTGTAGATGTGTGTTTCTGTGTGTAGATGTGTGTGTGTGTAGATGTGCGTTTGTGTGTGTAGATGTGTGTGTTTGTGTGTAGATGTGTGTGTGTGTGTGTGTGTGTAGATGTGTGTTTGTGTGTGTAAATGTGCATGTTTGTGTGTGTAGATGTGTGTGTTTGTGTGTGTAATGTGTGTTTGTGTGTGTAGATGTGTGTTTGTGTGTGTAGATGTGTGTGTTTGTGTGTGTAGATGTGTGAGTTTGTGTGTGTAGATGTGTGTTTGTGTGTGTAGATGTGTGTAGATGTGTGAGTTTGTGTGTGTAGATGTGTGAGTTTGTGTGTGTAGATGTGTGTAGATGTGTTTGTGTGTGTGTAGATGTGTGTAGATGTGCGTTTGTGTGTAGATGTGCGTTTGTGTGTAGATGTGTGTGTTTGTGCGTGTAGATGTGTGTTTGTGCGTGTAGATGTGTGTAGATGTGTGTGTGTGTGTGTAGATGTGCGTTTGTGTGTGTAGATGTGCGTTTGTGTGTGTAGATGTGCGTTTGTGTTTGTAGATGTGCGTGTTTGTGCGTGTAGATGTGTGTGTAGATGTGTGTTTCTGTGTGTAGATGTGTGTGTGTGTGTAGATGTGTGTTTGTGTTTGTAGATGTGCGTGTTTGTGTTTGTAGATGTGCGTGTTTGTGTGTGTAGATGTGTGTGTAGATGTGTGTTTGTGTGTGTAGATCTGTGTGTAGATGTGTGTTTGTTTGTGTAGATGTGTGTTTGTGTGTGTAGATGTGTGTGTTTGTGTTTGTAGATGTGTGTGTAGGTGTGTGTGTGTGTGTGTAGATGTGTGTGTGTGTAGATGCGTGTGTTTGTGTGTGTAGATGTGCGTGTTTGTGTGTGTAGATGTGCGTGTTTGTGTGTGTAGATGTGTGTTTGTGTTTGTAGATGTGTGTTTGTGTTTGTAGATGTGTGTTTGTGTGTGTAGGTGTGTGTGTGTGTGTTTCTGTGTGTAGATGTGTGTTTCTGTGTGTAGATGTGTGTTTGTGTGTGTAGATGTGTGTAGATGTGTGTTTGTGTTTGTAGATGTGTGTTTGTGTTTGTAGATGTGTGTTTGTGTGTGTAGGTGTGTGTGTGTGTTTCTGTGTGTAGATGTGTGTTTGTGTGTGTAGATGTGTGTTTGTGTTTGTAGATGTGTGTTTGTGTTTGTAGATATGTGTTTGTGTGTGTAGGTGTGTGTGTGTGTAGATGTGTGTTTGTGTGTGTAGATGTGTGTGTAAATGTGCGTGTTTCTGTGTGTAGATGTGTGTGTGTGTGTAGATGTGTGTGTGTGTGTGTTTCTGTGTGTAGATGTGTGTGTGTGTGTATGTTTCTGTGTGTAGATGTGTGTGTGTGTGTGTGTCTGTGTAGATGTGTTTGTGTGTGTAAATGTGCGTGTTTGTGTTTGTAGATGTGTGTGTGTGTGTGTGTAGATGCGTGTGTTTGTGTGTGTAGATGTGTGTTTGTAGATGTGTGTTTGTGTGTGTAGGTGTGTGTGTGTGTGTAGATGTGTGTTTGTGTGTGTAGATGTGTGTTTGTGTGTAGATGTGTGTTTCTGTGTGTAGATGTGTGTTTGTGTTTGTAGATGTGTGTTTGTGTTTGTAGATATGTATTTGTGTGTGTAGGTGTGTGTGTGTGTGTGTGTAGATGTGTGTTTGTGTGTGTAGATGTGTGTTTGTGTGTGTAAATGTGCGTGTTTCTGTGTGTAGATGTGTGTTTGTGTGTGTAGATGTGTGTTTGTGTGTGTGTAGATGTGTGTTTGTGTTTGTAGATGTGTGTTTGTGTGTGTAGGTGTGTGTTTGTGTGTGTAGGTGTGTGTTTGTGTGTGTAGGTGTGTGTGTGTGTGTGTGTGTGTGTGTAGGTGTGTGTGTGTGTGTGTGTGTAGATGTGTGTTTGTGTGTGTAAATGTGCGTGTTTCTGTGTGTAGATGTGTGTGTGTGTGTTTCTGTGTGTAGATGTGTGTGTGTGTGTGTGTGTGTGTGTGTGTGTGTGTGTGTAGATGTGTGTTTGTGTGTGTAAATGTGCGTGTTTGTGTTTGTAGATGTGTGTGTTCGTGTGTGTAGGTGTGTGTTTGTGAGTGTAGATGTGTGTGTGTTTGTGCGTGTAGATGTGTGAGTTTGTGTGTGTAGATGTTTGTTTGTGTGTGTGTAGATGTGTGTGTTTGTGCGTGTGTAGATGTGTGAGTTTGTGTGTGTAGATGTTTGTTTGTGTGTGTGTAGATGTGTGTGTTTGTGCGTGTGTAGATGTGTGTGAGTTTGTGTGTGTAGATGTTTGTTTGTGTGTGTGTAGATGTGTGTGTTTGTGCGTGTGTAGATGTGTGTGTTTGTGTGTGTAGATGTTTGTTTGTGTGTGTGTAGATGTGTGTGTTTGTGCGTGTGTAGATGTGTGTGTTTGTGTGTGTAGATGTGTGTGTGTGTAGATGTTGGTCAGGAGCACACAGCTGAACTGAAGGAGGAGATCTATCTTTCCCCTATATTCCTTCATCTCTCTGAAATTCCTGAGTTTCTGTTTATAATGCTGACTTCTGAACAAACAAAGCGCTGTGAGGGGGGTGTGTGTGTGTGTGTGTGTGTGTGTGTGTGTGTGTGTGTGTGTGTGTGTGTGTGTGTGTGTACTTACCTTCCTCAGGGCTGTGGTTCTGTCTGTGGCTTTTCCCAAAGCAAAGCCTGCAAACACAACAGTATGTTAAAACACACACACACAGAAACAAACAAAGAAGACATAGTGTGTGTGTGTGTGTGTGTGTGAGTGTGAGAGAGAGAGAGAGAGAGAGAGAGAGAGAGAGAGAGACAGACAGGTAAATCTTCAGAGCATGTTATCATTCACCTGCAGCTCCGTTACCGTTGCCCACGGCGACAAGGGCGCTGATCGACCTTTTCCTGCCCTCTTTGGCAGTCATGTTGAACACACTCTTTACCTACCAATCAACACACACACACACACACACACACACACACACACACACACACACTAAAGTTAAGGTTAACTGCAGTGAAGATTGAGGTGTAACACTGACTCATGACCACCAGGGAGCAGTGTGACTCCACCAAGTGACCTGAGAGAGAGCTGCAGCACGAGTCTCTCTCTCTCACACACACACACACACACACACACAAACACTGCCTGTCTTATGCAAAACAAAACATTTAAATAAGCAAAATAAATATAATAATAATAATAAAATAATTGTTCAATTCAATTTTATTTGTATAGCAAACAGCAAAAGTGCTTTTAACTCAAAGCAGCCTTATAATAATAATAATAATAATAATAATAATAATAATAATAATAATAATAAAAATAATTGAATAAAGATTTGATTTCCATACAAATAGAGAGGCACAAAGAAAATCTGAATGCATGTTTGTGTGTATGACAAAAAGAGAGAGAGAGAGAGAGAGAGAGAGAGATGTGTGTGTGTGTGTGTGTGTGTGTGTGTGTGTGTGTGTGTGTGTTAAAGAGCAAGACAGGAATCAATAGCAGTCTATCCCCATGCATTATTAAATATCTGCTTGACTGAGTGATGATATTACCATCGCATTAATCTGTGTGTGTATGAGAGAGAGAGAGAGAGAGAGAGAGAGAGAGAGAGAGTGTGTGTATATAATAAACTTAGGGAGAACGGCTCAGCTCAGTGATCACTCCCCCAAACCCCCCTCAAGGTCATCCCTCATCTCCTCCTTTCTCTCATTTCCTGTCTTCCACCTTTCCTCATTCTTTCTGCTCTGAAACACTCGTTTCTCCTCCTTTTTTTCTCTCTCTATCTCAGCCCTCTTCCTTCCTATCTCCATCTCTCCTTTTATTTGTGCCTCTTGCTCTAAACCAGGTTCCCCCTCCTGCACTAACCCTGACCCAGGCTCAAACTCTGTTCCCTTTCTGTCCAGTTTTTCCCCCGTCTCTTTATCCCTTAATCTTTCCTTTTTTTCTTTTCTTTTCTTTTCCTGGTCTCTCTTCCTGCCTGACCTAAGACACCCTCATGTGTATTGTTCCTCTCAGCTGTCAGATGTTAGAAGTGAAGAAATGGAGATGGACAGAGTGCAAGTTCTGAGTCTTCACACCCGTGGCAAGGGGAACGTGTTGAGCTCTGATGGCACCACACACACACACACACACACACACACACACACACACACTAAGTGTCAGACTGTAAAGTTTCTAATCCAAAGTGGATGATGTAATACGAGTAGCAGTGTCAGTAACACTCTGAACACACTATCCAAAATATCACTTCATCACCAACAGAACACGAGCAGGACACCAGCAGGACACCAGCAGAACACGAGCAGGACACCAGCAGAACACGAGCAGAACACGAGCAGAACACCAGCAGAACACGAGCAGAACACGAGCAGAACACGAGCAGGACACCAGCAGAACACGAGCAGAACACGAGCGGGACACCAGCAGAACACGAGCAGGACACCAGCAGAACACGAGCGGGACACCAGCAGAACACGAGCAGGACACCAGCAGAACACGAGCGGGAAACCAGCAGAACACGAGCAGAACACCAGCAGAACACGAGCGGGACACCAGCAGAACACGAGCGGGAAACCAGCAGAACACCAGCAGAACACGAGCGGGAAACCAGCAGAACACGAGCAGGACACCAGCAGAACACGAGCGGGAAACCAGCAGAACACCAGCAGAACACGAACAGGACACCAGCAGGACACGAGCAGGACACCAGCAGAACACGAGCGGGAAACCAGCAGAACACAAGCAGAACATGAGCAGGACACCAGCAGAACATGAGCGGGAAACCAGCAGAACACCAGCAGAACACGAGCAAGACACCAGCAGAACACGAGCGGGAAACCAGCAGAACACAAGCAGAACATGAGCAGGACACCAGCAGAACATGAGCGGGAAACCAGCAGAACACCAGCAGAACATGAGCAGGACACCAGCAGAACACGAGCAGGACACCAGCAGAACACGAGCAGAACACCAGCAGAACACCAGCAGAACACGAGCAGAACACCAGCAGGACACCAGCAGGACACGAGCGGGAAACCAGCAGAACACAAGCAGAACATGAGCAGAACACGAGCAGGACACCAGCAGGACACCAGCAGAACACGAGCAGGACACCAGCAGGACACCAGCAGAACACCAGCAGAACACCAGCAGGACACCAGCAGGACACCAGCAGAACACGAGCAGGACACCAGCAGGACACCAGCAGGACACCAGCAGGACACGAGCGGGAGACCAGCAGAACCTACTTCAGGAATCCTGATGACTCACTGAACTACATTTCTTATGAAATCCTGTGAACGTCTTCTCAGGTCTCTGACCAGAACGAAACTAATCTTATAGCACCAAGTGTGATGTTACTGTGACCCAAAACTGAGAACACCATCAACATGGTCAAGCATGGTGCTGCAGCATCCTGAGAACCTGCTCTTCATCAGTCTGGGGTGAGGGATGGAGAGGAATGAAGAGGGGTGGAGAGGGGAAGAGGGGTGGAGAGAGGGAGACAGCTGGAGAGGGGTGGAGAGAGGGAGACAGGTGGAGAGGGGAAGAGGGGTGGAGAGGGGAAGAGGGGTGGAGAGAGGGAGACAGCTGGAGAGGGGTGGAGAGAGAGGGAGACAGGTGGAGAGAGAGGGAGACAGGTGGAGAGGGAGGGAGACAGGTGGAGAGGGGTGGAGAGGTGGAGAGGGGTGGAGAGGGGGAGAGGTGGAGAGGGTGAGAGAGGTGGAGAGGAGTGGAGAGGTGTGGAAACAAATACAGGACAAGTCTAAAAGAGATCCTGGGGGCGGAGCTTCAGCTTCCTACAGGATAATGACCCTGAACACACTGCTAAAGCTATGCTGGAGAACCGGAGTGTGTTAGAACCCAGAGACCTGCAGCTGGAACTGAAGTTCATCTGCATCCAGTATGAGTGAAGGTTAAGACAAAAGTCTGAAGGTGTACAGAAGTGCCTTCAGTTCCACACTAACACTACAGACTGTGGAAATGGCCAAGGAAAAATACAGTGATTATTAATGAGTGATTATTAATTACAGTGATTATTAATGAGTGATTATTAATTATAGTGAATATTAATGAGTGATTATTAATTACAGTGATTATTAATGAGTGATTATTAATTACAGTGATTATTAATGAGTGATTATTAATTATAGTGAATATTAATGAGTGATTATTAATTACAGTGATTATTAATGAGTGATTATTAATTACAGTGATTATTAATGAGTGATTATTAATTATAGTGAATATTAATGAGTGATTATTAATTACAGTGATTATTAATGAGTGATTATTAATTACAGTGATTATTAATGAGTGATTATTAATTATAGTGAATATTAATGAGTGATTATTAATTACAGTGATTATTAATGAGTGATTATTAATTACAGTGATTATTAATGAGTGATTATTAATTATAGTGAATATTAATGAGTGATTATTAATTACAGTGATTATTAATGAGTGATTATTAATTACAGTGATTATTAATGAGTGATTATTAATTATAGTGAATATTAATTAGATATGAGACGACATTACTATATACACTCCTTTATTACACACACTGTTACTATGTAAAACACTACAGAGACCCACACGCACTAATGAATATCAGACTAATTAAAAAAACTCCTGGATTCTCTCGGAACTCAGGATCTACAGCCTGATCTAGTCTGATCTACAGCGGGATCTACAATCTGATCTACAGCGGGATCTACAGTCTGATCTACAGCCTGATCTAAAGCCTGAGCTACAGTCTGATCTACAGTGTGATCTACATTCTAATCTACAGCCTGATCTAGTTTCATCTATTCATTCATTGTGTACCGCTTATCCGATCTACTCTCGGGTCACGGGGAGCCTGTGCCTATCTCAGGCGTCATTGGGCATCAAGGCAGGATACACCCTGGACGGAGTGCCAACCCATCACACACACACTCTCATTCACTCACGCAATCACACTCTACGGACAATTTAGAGATGCCAATCAACCTACAATGCAGGTCTTTGGACTGGGGGAGGAAACCGGAGCACCCGGGGGAAACCCCCGAGGCACGGGGAGAACATGCAAACTCCACACACACACGGCGGAGGCAGGAATCGAACCCCCAACCCTGGAGGTGTGAGGCAAACGTGCTAACCACTAAGCCACCGTGCCCCCCTAGTTTCATCTAGTCTAATCTAGTCTAATCTAAATCCTGATCTAAAGCCTGATCTACAGCATGATCTACAATCTGATCTACAGCGTGATCTACAGTCTGATCTAGTCTGATCTACAGCGGGATCTACAATCTGACCTACAGCGTGATCTACGGTTTGATCTACAGTCTGATCTACAGCGTGACCTACAGCCTGATCTAAAACCTGAGCTACAGTCTGATCTACAGCTTGATTTACAGTTTTATCTACAGTGTGATCTACATTCTAATCTACAGCCTGATCTAGTTTCATCTAGTCTAATCTAAAGCCTGATCTAAAGCCTGATCTACAGCATGATCTACATTCTAATCTACAGCCTGATCTAGTTTCATATACAGTCTGATCTACAGCACGATCTACATTGTGATCTACAGTCTAATCTAAAGCCTGATCTACAGTCTGACCTATGGCATAATCTACAGTCTGATTTACAGTCTGATCTACAGCGTGATCTACAGTCTGATCACTGACTTTCCATTTCCATCACATCAAAACACACACACAGTTAAATACCCTCAAAAAAGACACAGACACACACACACACACACACACACACACACACACACACACACCATTAAATACACTCAACACACACGAGCATCTGCTTATTAGCCGGGTCGTGTCATTATTCAATCCCGCTGTTCATTATCCTAACACATAATTATCATTTTAATAAAACAGAACACACTTCACACATCTCCAGAGGCACAAAGAGACTCTTAAGCTCTGTGTGTGTGTGTGTGTGTGTGTGTGTGTGTGTGTGTGTGTGTGTGTTGACACGCCCCTCGCTCCAGCGCTCCTCAGAGACCCAGTGCGGCTCCATGCTGCAGTCAGTTCACTTTGAACATAACAATCTGTGGTCATGATGACCGGAAGGTCAAAGGTCAATCAGTGTATGATTTTATTTTGAATCTGGTGATTAGTGGGATGAGATGATTCACTGCAGACCGCTGGCCAGATGAACGTCACGTTAATGAGTACGGCTGATAGAGTAGAGAGTCCAGAGCTGTTAGAGAGGAATGCAGCAGCATTTCAGTTAGTGAGTGGAAGAGTGAAGGGAGGAGGGAGGAAGGGAGGGAGGGAGGGAGAGATAAACGGAGAGAATAAAGTGAGAGAGACTCCTCCCGCATGGTAATTTAGTTGGCCCAGTCGTTAAGCCGCCTTTGTGTTTTATTATAGCTGCTGTTTCTGTCTTTACTGCAGAGACTCCTAAAGAAAAGGACAGTAACGCACTTACTCTGCTTCCATTCACACACAAACACACAACACTACACAACCCCACACCACTACACCACCCCACCCCACACAACCACACCACCACCCCACACCACCACCAAAACCACACCCCCACCACCACCAAACCACCACCCCACCACCACCCCACTACCCCACACCACCCCACCACCCAAAACCACCACCCCACACCACCACCCCACACCCCACACCACCACCCCACACCCCACACCACTACCCCACCACCCCATACCCCACACCACCACCCCATACCCCACACCACCCCACACCACCACCCCACCCCACACCACTACACCACCCCCACCACCACCCCACCACCCCAACCACCACCCCACTACCCCAACCACCACCCCACTACCCCACACCACCACCCCACTACCCCACACCACCACCCCATACCACTACACCACCCCACACCACCACCCCACCCCATACCACTACACCACTACCCCACACCACTAACCCCACACCACCACACCACCCCACACCCCACACCACCACCCCACTACCCCACACCACCACCCCACACCACTACACCACCCCACACCACCCCATACCACTACACCACTACCCCACACCACTACACTACCCCACACCACCACACACCACCACCCCACTACCCCACACCACCACCACCCCATACCACTACACCACCCCACACCACCACCCCATACCCCCCACCCCATACCACTACACCACTACCCCACACCACTACACCACCCCACACCACTACCCCACTACCCCACCCCACACCACTACACCACCACACCACCCATACACCACCCACCCCACACCACCCCAACCACTACACCACCCACCCCACACCACTACACCACCCCATACCACCACCCCATACCACTACACCACCCCACACCACCACCCCATTACCCCATACCACTACACCACCCCACACCACTACCCCACACCACCACCCCATACCACTACACCACACTACACCACCCAACACCACTACACTAAACAACCCCACACACAAGACTACACAAGACTACACAACCCCACATAACACTAACACCACCAGTCTGCCCTGAAGGAAGTACAATATCAATTTAAAAGAGAATGCAAAGCGAGAAACTTAATTGCGTCGGCTAATTAGGCAAGCAATAAAACAGAGTTCCTGGGGAGGAGAAGGGCGAGGGAGCGGAGGAAGACTGCAGGGACGTACTATTCACAGCTAAAAGACGAAACTCTGTATGTGTGTGTGTGTGTGTGTGTGTGTGTGTGTGTATATATATATGTAGAATAGAACCCAAAAACCCGGAGTGGACTGCCAAAAACGAACAGCTAATCAGCTAACAGCTATTTGAAAAAAAAACTCCCATCATATTTGTACTGAATTACTGAAATCATCTGTCTGTCTCCCAAGAGAAGCTGACCTGAACCTCGAGAAAAACAACCTCGAGAAAAACAACCTCGAGAAAAATATCAACCTCAACCTCGAGAAAAACAACCTCGAGAAAAATATCAACCTCAACCTCGAGAAAAACAACCTCGAGAAAAATATCAACCTCAACCTCGAGAAAAACAACCTCGAGAAAACATCCACCTCAGTTCTGAAGAGCAGAAGACCTGCTGATTTTATCCCAAGAGCGAGTCAGCGTGTCCGGAGTCTGCCTTTAGTCAGGAAAGACAAACAATCTGCAGACATTAAGCCAGCTTCAGCTGAGAAAACCTGGGAAAATCCTACACTCAGTCGTACATGAGGAGGATGAGGAGGAGGATGAGGAAGAGGATCAATTCTCCAGACAGCGTCTTCAGTGCAGTAAAGACACAGAGTGCAGAAGCCTCAGACTTTGGAGGCGTTTTTGGCCAAACAAGATGTGGACTTTCTGTTTAGAGGAAAAGTCTATAGAGAAAATCATTCTCTCTCTCTCTATCCCTCTCCATCTCTACCATGCTCTCTCTTTCTCTGTCTCCCTCTCGCTCACTCTCTGTCTGTCTGTCTCTCGCTCCCACTCTCTCTCTGTCTGTCTGTCTCTCTCTCTGTCTCTCTCTTGCTCACTCTCTCTCTGTCTATCTGTCTGTGTCTCTGTCTCTCGCTCGCTCACTCTCTCTGTCTGTCTCTCGCTCGCTCACTCTCTCTGTCTGTCTGTCTGTGTCTCTGTCTCTCGCTCGCTCACTCTCTCTGTCTGTCTGTGTCTCTGTCTCTCGCTCGCTCACTCTCTCTGTCTGTCTGTCTGTGTCTCTGTCTCTCGCTCGCTCACTCTCTCTGTCTGTGTGTGTCTCTGTCTCTCGCTCACTCACTCTCTCTCTCTCTCTCTCTGACCTCCATCTCTCAGTGCTGGCAGTAAAACTCCATGTCCTTGGCAAAGTGTCTCCATCTTCCTGGAAGCCTCAGATTTAATTAATGCACCTTTATAAGTGGACAGGAGTTCTAACAACACTGTCACTTACTCTGATGTGTGTGAGAGTGTGTGTGTGTGTGTGTGTGTATGTGAGTGTGTGTGTGTGTGTGTGTGTGAGTGATTATAACACTACATGAGATATTATTATTACTGACATTTAAAACGACATGAATCCTGAATCATCATCATCTCACATCCTCCATCAATACAGAGAGAGTGAGGGACATTTCATCACAATACCACACACACACACACACACACCCCCACACCCCCACACACTACACCACACACACACACACACACTACACCACACTCACACTCACTACACCACAACAAACAGCAACACACTCCATGACCTAGTGAAGGAGGTGTGGCCTGTGTATCTGTCAGTCTGAGTGAAGGAGGCGTGGCCTGTGAGAGCTCAGGTTTTAGAAGGACAATAGATGATAAAAGTCGTAAGCATCACCATAAACACCTCTGAGCAGCAGGATGTGATTATCTCACTTCAGATGTGAAAGTGCCAGCGAGAGAAAGCACTGACTCGTGTGCAGAGCTTTTACTGAAATTGAAAAGCAGCTGAAGAAAAGAGAAGAGCACAAAGAGCAGTCTGATGAGAGAAAAAAGAAGGAAGAAAGAAAGGAGAGAGGATGAGGAATAAAAAGCAATAAAACTCACTGAAATCACTGTTTCTTTCCCCGACAGCGTGATTCAGACGCTTTAAACCTGCACTTCACAAAATGGCCAATTCTTCCATTTCTGCCTTCTGCATGTGGACCACTTTACTGGGAGCTCTGTTCTGCACAATGTACTGGCACCCCTCTACCCCATCCACCAACCCGCGGACCAGCTGCAGCGCTGGGGTTAATGATGTTTACTAAACACTGTCAGTACACACCACTACACACTGCTGCTGTTCATCAGGTACGAGTTTACAGCTCAGTGTGTGTGAGGAATAAAACACCACAGAGAACAAGAGTGCACCTGAAGTGGTAAACAGGGGTGCCAATACTTCTGAAACAGGAATCACTCACACACTCACACACACACACACACTGTGTATTCACTCACCTCAATAACTCTGCAGTCAAAATCCTCGTATGTTTCTAAGAAAAAATATCAAAACAATTTTTAAACATTTTTTGTACAAACAAGATTCTAAAACACAAAGCTGAGATTTTTCTTGTTTTTGTATACATTTGTGTGCGTGTGTGTGTGTGTGTGTGTGTGTGTGTGTGTGTGAGAGAGAGAGAGAAAAGAGAAAATTTCTTGGAAAAAAAAAAAAACAGGAATATTGCCTGGACTTCAGTGGGCTTGTTGCCGCGACGACCCAAAGGCAAGGGCACATTAGAGGGATTCTGAGATTTACACTCCATCACCACTATGACTAGGGCTCTGTGTGTGTGTGTGTGTGTGTGTGTGTGTGTGTGTGTGTGTGTGTGTGTGTGTGTGCGAGAGAGAAACTGAGCATGTTTGTGTGTATGTTTTTATAGATGTGTAGATAAACTACATCAATTAAACCAATCTGTGTACACACACACTCACACACACCTCCGTTCGGTCCCGGGTCTGGATGTCCGAGACTGATTCCTCCCCAGCAGTTTCCTGACCAGCCCCTCTCTCTCTTTATCTTCATCTTCCTCTTCCTGTCCCACTCGTCCCTCTGACGCTCAAGCTCCGCCCTCAGTTCCTGCTGCTCGGCCTCTCCTCGTTTAGAGAACGACTGTATGGTTCCACCTTTAATTATAGGAACGTTCAGACCCGGCCAGAGGAACCCATCACGACCTGCAAGATTACGAGGAGGAGGAAGAAAGATAGATTTATTGATTCAGTGATTCATTAACTCATTAATTCATCATTCTTTGTTCAAATGATTAACTGATTCATTTGATTCATCTTCAGTAAACACATCAGGCAGGTCAGAGGCAAAACAGAAACAAATAAGTTGTTCAGAAGTGTGTGTGTGAGTGTGTGTGTTACCCTCTCCGATGTTCTGTCCTCGATTCAGGTCTTTCTTCAGTTTGCGTTTGGTTCTTTTCCCTCGGCCTTTCCTGGATCCAGCACCGCTCTCGGCTAACACACCACGCCACAGCTCATCTGCAGTCACTGTCTCACACACACACACACACACACACACACACACACACACACACACAACAGTCAGTGATAAAATGAGTTGATGTTATGGTTCATTAATGATTCTCTGATGTCTCTTAAAAAACATCTATGTACTTATCATCTGTTTTTTTGCAAATAATGGCAAATCTTACACACACACACAAACACGCACACACAACACTCAAATGGCAGAGCTGTCAATCATGCAGCTGTAATCAGTCACAAAACTGTCACAATGTTGTCTCATCTCGTGTGTGTGTGTGTGTGTGTGTGTGTGTGTGTGTAAGACTGAAGCGGGACATGGGACTCGTTTGATGTTGTGTTGCAAATTAATTAGAGTTTAATTAGAAAAGACAGAAAAACCTGGCGGCTCTCCACACACACACAATCCTGCACAAGATATAATGCTATGTGACAGAACCACACACACACCAAGGAACCCTTAACTCTAATAGACAGCTGTTTCCCCACTGATCTGATGTCCCCCAGTAGAACCCGCTCAGAACAGTAAGAAGCTAATGAGTTTATCAGAACATGTTCAAAGTACAAAAGTAGAACTCTCTTTATTTTGGATGTAAAGAACCACTGCGTACTGAAGGAACCCTTGAACTGCTGTATAAAACAGCAGTTAGTAGCACACACTCAGAGTAAGGGCTTCTTTGGGTTCCTCATATCATTCCTTACTTTCTAATCAGTTCTCGTTAAAACCTTCTCTAATAGGTTCTACATTATTTAATCGTTTATTGAGTAATTAACACCAGTTCTCTTTAGGACCCGTTCTAATAAACACTCAGCTGTAGAGTTCTACAATCATTAAGGGTTCTGATCCTTTTATAAGGGTTCTGATGATTTTGTAAGGGTTCTGATCGTTCTGAAAGGGTTCTGATCGTTTATAAGGGTTCTGATCCTTTTGTAAGCGTTTTGGGTTGATTACGGTGATGAGTTGATGGATGAACGTGATTGAGTGCAGTGATGTTCTGCAGTCATGAGATGAGGTGAAAGGTCACAGGCTGCTTACGCTTGGTGAAGAAGCTGGAATGACGAGTCTGATTCCAGGCAGCCGGACACGCGAGAACCGCAGCTGCAGAACAGACCGGAGTTCCACTGGTCCGAGTCAAGGAGGAGAAGAGTCCAGAACCTCCTAATGTTCTAACACCTGTAACACACACTTTATCTCAGAACATTCAGATGCAGTGCACTTAAGAGAGATTAGACACAAACACCAGTCTAATCAAACACATAGCTCAGACTTCAGACTTCATCACACAGCACTGCACTACACACATCAGACCTCAGAGCTGAGACTGAACAATCACACACACAGGGGCGGAGTTTGTCTAAAACAGGGCGTGGCTCAGTTACACTTTCTTTCTGAACTAGATTCTGAGCAGCAGACTGAAGTCCAGCGCCACCACCTGACAGTCTGATGGAGCTACAACATGTCACTCTGATATTTATGATCTGGCTGTAAACACACACAAACAGTGGTGCGTTATTCAAGGACAAAATTAAATACATAAAAAATAATTAGGATGTTGGAGTAGACAGATTTTTTCTGGTGTCTTTGTGTTATGGTGAAGATGCAGGAGACACTCTCCTGTCTCTAACATGTCCACTCAGAAGAATCTGACAACCACAGACTTCTGCATACACCGGTGATGTTCATAATCTGAATGTGGCACTCAGAAAATATAAATGTGAATATGAGGAACTTTCTCCATGTAAATACTGACATAACTTTGGGTCTGAACTCTGGCCACTGTACACTACATACAGTGCAGAAACAACTCATACACACAGGACAAGTTTATTCCTTATCTAGTACACTTAAAGAGAGTGAAAGCTAACACAACATTAGATGTAGAAAGCAATTTATTCCCGGTGTAGTGCACTTACAGCAGGAGTCTCTCTGCTTTACTATAATTCCTTTCGGATATTTTATTACACTACACGATGTAAGAGACTTTCTATCAGAACACGTGTATTACACGTGTACAGGACACAGGGGTCGTGCTGTTGAACAGACCCTGCATTAATTACACACGATAATCTCCTAATCCAGGTATTCTCACATGTCTTAACGCAACACAATGTCAAGCGCACACCGCGCATGCGCAGGAGGGACCGCTAACACACGTCCCGACTTTACAGTAACTGTAATTTCTACAAAGTTCTCCACACAGCTCTCTGCCTGCACATAAACATGCTGTTTATTATTTATTATCACTCGAAGATTTAAACCGGTGAAACTAACAAAAGCACTGCGTTAAAACTCACCTCCTGATGATACACGGAGGACACAGCACAGCCGGGCGGCCGCCGCCATCTTGAAATTCTGAAAAGGCCCCAAACAGCACAACAAGTAAGGCGAGGAAAATGCCTGTCCAAAATATGAATCAACTAATCTGGCTAAAAGAATCTGCCTATAAAAATTAATAATAATAAACTAGCCTAACCTTTAAAAAAGCCTTACCTAGTCAATGATCATGCTTGTTAGAGAAAAGATAAAGCAATTTTTAAAATTGTAAGAAAACGTATGAATATAATGTATTTTGCTACTCTGAAGAAAGTGCACGTCCAGACATTAAATAAAATCAAACTAAATAAAGAACAGACACTAAGACTTTAAACACAGGTTTAAACTAAACTTGTTGTTCACATTTTTTTTACTTTAATACGGACCTTCAAGTCTCTGGAGGATTTGTATTGATTCTGTTCAAGCCCCAGAAAAACATCTTCCTGTACAAACAGGGCAGATTTAATGCCTTTAATGTGATAAATGATTACATATTTGGTGCAGATTAACGTTATCAAAGCTGTGCTGTTCTCTTCACAGGACTGACCACAGTGAGAAAGAGAAAGAGACAGAGAGAGAAAGACTATAGGACATGCCTACATTCATACACGCACATATATACTGAAAACCTGCCATTAACATTATCTTCTACATTACCATACAGTATATGACTTCAGTAACATGCCCACATTCCCATGTATGGAGTGACAGACATGTACATGTTTTCATATACAGCCTGCCAGACACACCCACATTCCCATATATGGGCTTACAGACACGCCCCCTGTAGTTGGTGACCTGCAGGTGAACACTGCTGATTTTCAGGGATGATCTCAGCAGCGCTGTGTAGCTGCCAGGTTTGTAACGCAGTATAAATTTGCTCCTTTGGCTCAAGAAAATGTACACATTTCTAATTTCCTGTTCAACAACACCAGAGGAGACAAATGCAGCAGAGTGCTGAAGGGTTCTGTCAGAGCTGGACCGCTGATTATTAATCATCAGATCTGTGGGAGAGAGAGGAAACAGCCATAAATCACACAGCGAGGAGGAGACCTGATTGGCTGAGACACGCTCAGGTGGCCAATAAAGACCGAGTCCTGGTGCTCTGATTAAAGCTCCAAACGTCTCACAGAAACGCTGTGACTGAGCATCAGTCTTTATCCTCACTGTGTGTTCCCAAATACACACCATTCATCCTGCAGGAACAAGATGAATTATTCCAAGGAATTATTGACAGAATCATCAGTAGTTCATCGACTAACATGGGACCAGAGCAGAGTCAGCACAAACAGCTGATCTGGCAGAAGACTGGACTGGATGTTCATGTTTTTCTGTAGAGCAGCAACAGAACACAGCAGCTCTTTTCTGTTCTCACTTTTGCTGTGTAACATAGGGCAGTATTCCATTCACTACATCTTTGATTTCAGCCTTTCAGTGGAGATTGTACAAATTAATTTTCTTGGCAAAATCTACATAACAACATCGAAGTGTTTCAGTGGTAGAAGTTGGATTAGTAGTTTTAATTCTTCAAACATTCTCAAATGTTAAAAATCCAGTTTCATTAATATTTCAAACACAAACTTACACGGAAGCATTTTTGACAATGACATTCTGATGTTTCTTTGATATCTAATTTAATGACACCATGTTGTGTGTTGTTCTCTATGTGGCAAAAACTGTACATTTTACTAGATTTCATCACATTTGAAGTTTGAGAAACATGAACTTGCATACTGATGAATGTTTAATTAGCCAAGGCAACAGGTTTTCCTATTTCATGGCATTACCATCACTAATGTTTCCACAGCCGGACGTTTCATGTCCTCTAGCAGCTCTGTCATTATTTACTGCGAGTTCGTGGTCAGTCACAGAATGCATGATCCATGTGGTCCTAGTACGAGCACCTAGTTCAGGAGGAAGTTAGTGACCGTCCACTGTCTAATGTACTTTACACATTCTTCAATCTTAATAAGCTGGTGTCTCTCATCTGACTTAGCTGAAACATACAGCTGTGTGTCATCCGCATAACAGTGGAAGCTAATACCATGTTTACGAATATTTGCACCAAGGGGTAGCATATATAAGGAGAAAAGCAGTGGGCCTAAGACAGAACCTTGTGGAACACCGAAAATAACCTTAGTATTCTTAGAGAAGTCACCATTTAGACCTACACACTGATAACGATCCATCAAATAAGACGTGAGCCAGGAGAGGGCTGTTCCTTTAACACCAACAACATGTTCCTGCCTCGAACCTCGGATACAGGAGGAGCAATGCAGTTTTCGACCTAGTCGTGGAACACTGGATCAGCTCTATACCCTCCACAGGGTGCTCGAGGGTTCGTGGGAGTTTGCCCAACCAGTCCACATGTGTTTTGTGGACTTGGAGAAGGCTTTCGACCGTGTCCCTTGTGGCATTCTGTGGGAGGTGCTCTGGGAGTACGGGGTCCGTGGACCTCTGTTAAGGGCTGTTCGGTCTCTATATAACCGGAGCAGGAGCTTGGTTCGCATTGCCAGCTGTAAGTCAGATCTGTTCCCAGTGCATGTTGGACTCCGACAGGGCTGTCCTTTGTCACCGGTTCTGTTCATTGTTTTTATGGACAGAATTTCTAGGCACAGCCAGGGGCTGGAGGGAGTCTGGTTTGGGGACCACAGGATTTCATTGCTGATTTTTGCAGATGATGTTGTCCTGTTGGCTCCTTCAAGCCTGGACTTACAGCATGCACTGGGGCATTTTGCAGCTGAGTGTGAAGTGGCTAGGATGAGGGTCAGCACCTCCAAACCTGAGGCCATGGTTCTCGACCGGAAAAAGGTGGCTTGCACCCTCCAGGTTGGAAGGGAAGTCCTTCCTCAAGTGGAGCAGTTTAAGTATCTCGAGGTCTTGCTCACGAGTGAGGGAAGGATGGATCATGAGATTGACAGACGGATCGGTGCAGCGGCAGCAGTAATGCGGTCTATGTACCGGTCTGTTGTGGTGAAGAAGGAGCTGAGGCGAAGCTCTCGATTTATCAGTCAATCTACGTTCCTACTCTCACCTATGGTCATGAGCTCTGGGTCATGACCGAAAGGGTAAGATCCTGGATACAAGCGGCCGAAATGAGCTTCCTCCGTAGGGTGGCGGGGCGCTCCCTTAGAGATAGGGTAAGGAGCTCTGTCACCCGGGAGGAGCTCGGAGTAGAGCCTCTGCTCCTGCACATCAAAAGGGGGCAGTTGAGGTGGCTCGGGCATCTGTTTCAGATGCCTCCGGGACGTCTCCCTGGAGAGGTGTTCCGGGCATGCCCCACCGGGAAGAGGCCCCGGGGAAGACCCAGGACACACTGGAGAGACTATGTCTCTCGGCTGGCCTGGGAACGCCTCGGGGTCCCTCCGGAAGAGCTGGAGGAAGTGTCTGGGGAGAGGGAGGTCTGGGCATCCCTACTTAGACTGCTGCCCCTGCGACCCGGCTCCGGATAAGCGGAAGACAATGAATGAATGAATGAACATGTTCTAGCCGATCAAGTAGAATAGTGTGGTCAATGGTGTCAAAAGCTGCACTGAGATCGAGTAACACCAGTAAGGAGACACAACCCTGATCAGAGGTCAGTAACAGGTCATTTACCACTTTAACCAGTGCTGTCTCTGTGCTATGATGAGCCCTAAATCCTGACTGAAACATTTCATGAATGTTATTCCTATGTAGGTCTGAACATAACTGCTGTGCTACAGCCTTTTCTAGGATCCTGGAGATAAAGGGCAGGTTAGATATTGACCTGTAGCTGGACAGCTGACAGTCAGGTTTTTTAATCGGGGTTTGATAACTGCTAGCTTAAAAGATTTAGGCACATAGCCAGTGCTAAGGGAAGAATTTATCATTTTTAGAAGGGGTTCGGTAGCTACTGGTAATATCTGTTTAAGGAAAGACGTGGGTAAAGGATCTAGAATGCAGGTTGAAAGTTTTGAAGATGAAATTAGGGAAACTAGATCAGGATCTTGAAGGGGAGTAAAGCATGATAAGCTCTGATCAGAAATAGTTATATTATCTAAAGGATTATCTATCAAATAATTTGGTTTTAAATGAATAGTCTGAATTTTTTGCCTGATATTATCAATCTTTCCATTGAAAAAATCCATGAAGTCATTGCTGCTGCATAAAGAAGGTGTGCGCTTTTCTACAGTGGTTTTACTCCTAGTTAGTTTTGCTACAGTAATAAATAAAAATTTAGGATTGTTTTTGTTATCTTCGATTAGGGCAGAGAGGTACGCTGATCTAGCAGTACTAAGAGAATTTTTGTAGCTCTGAAGGCTTTCCTTCCACGCTAACTGAAACACTGATAATTTAGTTTGATGCCATTTATGTTCTAGTGTCCTGCTGCTCTGAACAGCAGAGTGTCTGTGATTCGTGACAGCCTGGTTCTGATAGGCTGCAGATAGACAACAATAAAATTATGAAAGATATATTTTCATGAATGATTCAATTAGTACTAGATTTCATTACAAAGTTATTGAAAAAATTACCAAATGAATTAGTTTATCCACCGTCATCTCAGGCTTCCTCATTATGGATGCATTTTAATTGAAATGTAAAATATTATATATATATACATATATATATATATTTTTTTTTTTTTTAATAAAATACTATATTATATATTTATATTCTGAATGTTTATATTGCTGTAAAGCTGCTTTGAGATCGTTGTTACAAATTAAGCTGAATTAAAAAGCATATGTTCTTATATATGATGTCATTATCCATGTTTTTAATTAGCAATGATTTAACATTTATTTATATTTAGAACATTTCCGTGACCCCGAACAGAGAGCAGCCAAAACAACAACAACATTTCTCATGGTTGAAGCTGTTGTGTGTTTGCAGTAATTACAGTGAGAATGAAGAGTGTGTAACTACACAAAACTACACACCAACCCCGTCTCTCTGAGACACGCCCAACTCAGGGGAACCCGGAGAAAGTGTGATGTAAATGAGAGAAGTTTAAATTCGGACCTCGCAGCGTGACCTCGGATTAAACGCTGCCGAAGGTCACATGGGCTTTACGTTATTGAATTCTCATAATTCATATTCATGTTTAAGGTCACGGGTTAAATTTTGGAGTTGAAGGTGATGCTTTGGATTTAATGAGGCGGTTTAGTGGATAATTAGAGCCTGGAGACGTGATTCAGTAGAGCAGATGGAGCACAATACTCAGGAATGCTGCGTGGACATGGTGTACTTATCGGGAAAACAGTGCCTTTATTAAACACTTCTACTCATTATTATTAAATCCAAATCATGCTAATAAAGTTACTACCAGGAAAAGAGCTAACAATTAGCATCTTGTAGATGGCTAGCATTGAATTCATTATTATATTATTATATGTTTTGTAAGGGTTTGTTTACTGATGTGTATTGTAAACATGCTAACTGTGTCAGATATGTGCAAATATTCTCTAACTGCTGGAGTCTGAGGGTTTATTCCTCTTACACCACAAACATTTACCCAGTTACAAGAATGTCAGCAAACCAGGACTTACTTCCTGTAGTGTCTTCTATCAGCTATAAACACTCGTCCCCTCAGCAGTCTTTCTTTATTCTCTCTCTCTCATCAGCTATAAACACTCGTCCCCTCAGCAGTCTCTCTTTATTCTCTCTCTCTCTTCAGCTATAAACACTCGTCCCCTCAGCAGTCTCTCTTTATTCTCTCTCTCTTCAGCTATAAACACTCGTCCCCTCAGCAGTCTCTCTTTATTCTCTCTCTCTTCAGCTATAAACACTCGTCCCCTCAGCAGTCTCTCTTTATTCTCTCTCTCTCATCAGCTATAAACACTCGTCCCCTCAGCAGTCTCTCTTTATTCTCTCTCTCTCTTCAGCTATAAACACTCGTCCCCTCAGCAGTCTCTCTTTATTCTCTCTCTCTTCAGCTATAAACACTCGTCCCCTCAGCAGTCTCTCTTTATTCTCTCTCTCTTCAGCTATAAACACTCGTCCCCTCAGCAGTCTCTCTTTATTCTCTCTCTTCAGCTATAAACACTCGTCCCCTCAGCAGTCTCCCTTTATTCTCTCTCTCTTCAGCTATAAACACTCATCCCCTCAGCAGTCTCTCTTTATTCTCTCTCTTCAATTTAATTAGAGAATAATCTCAGCTGTTCATGTTACTGAGAAACACACAGAAGTGTAAACTCCTCTGTCCTGAAGATGTGGAGAACTTCAAGTAACAGCTTCACCTCTGACTGATACACACACACAGACACACACACACACACACACACACACACACACACACACACACACACACACTCTGTTACACAGCACTGACACTGGAGACTCCTTACACACATCATACACACACACACACACACACACTGATACACAGCACTGACACTGGAGACTCCTTACACACATCATACACACACACACACACACACACACACACACACACACACACACACACACTGATACACAGCACTGACACATCATGAACCTCCCCTCACTCTGGAGGAAACCTCATCATCTGCTGCACAAGTTCCTGTAAATGAGGCGTTACCATAGAAACAATATTATAACATTAACTTCCACATCACTGTGTAAGAACTCTTAAACAATGCTGCTGTTACAGGATTAGATAAATTCTCTAAAGTCTTTATTTTAAGAGTCTGTTAGAGTCGCTCTGTACTGAGTGAGAGAAGAGGAGAGAATGTTCTGGAAGCTGATGTGGGCGTGTACTGTTCAGCTCCGTTATAATGATTCTGACATTAATGAATGAGTGCAGTGTAAATTCAGTATGTTTATCCTCAATACACACATCACTCACACACACTTACACACATTAGTATAATTAACACACACACACACACAGACACACACACACACACACACACACACACACACAGAGTTATATAAACCTGGGGGAAGGCTAATAAGATACACTTATACTTTATTTTAAACAAACAAACAAACAAACAAAAACCTTAGTGAAGGAGGCGTGACCTCCCTGTGTCAGGGACAGTGAAGGAGGCATGGCCTCTGTGTGTCAGTCTCAGTGGAGGTGTGGCCTCTGTGTGTCAGTCTCAGTGAAGGAGGTGTGGCCTTTGTGTCAGTCTCAGTGAAGGAGATGTGGCCTCTGTGTCAGTCTCACAAAACTTCTCTTAGTACTGCTAGATCAGCGTACCTCTCTGCCCTAATCGAAGATAACAAAAACAATCCTAAATTTTTATTTATTACTGTAGCAAAACTAACTAGGAGTAAAACCACTGTAGAAAAACACACACCTTCTTTATGCAGCAGCAATGACTTCATGAATTTTTTCAATGGAAAGATTGATAATATCAGGCAAAAAATTCAGACTATTCATTTAAAACCAAATTATTTGATAGATAATCCTTTAGATAATATAACTAACTCCTGATTAAAAAACCAGACCTTGACCCCTGTCTGCTGTCCAAATATAGGCCAATATCAAACCTGCCCTTTATCTCCAGGATCCTAGAAAAGGCTGTAGCACAGTAGTTATGTTCAGACCTACATAGGAATAACATTCATGAAATGTTTCAGTCAGGATTTAGGGCTCATCATAGCACAGAGACAGCACTGGTTAAACTGGTAAATGACCTGTTACTGACCTCTGATCAGGGTTGTGTTTCCTTACTGGTGTTACTCGATCTCAGTGCAGCTTTTAACACCATTGACCACGCTATTCTACTTGATCGGCTAGAACATGTTGTTGGTGTTAAAGGAACAGCCCTCTCCTGGCTCATGTCTTGTTTGACGGATCATTATCAGTGTGTAGATCTAAATGGTGACTTCTCTATGCATACTAAGGTTATGTTCGGTGTTCCACAAGGTTCTGTCTTAGGCCCACTGCTTTTCTCCTTATATATGCTAGCCCTTGGTGCAATTATTCATAAACATGGTATTAGCTTCCACTGTTATGCAGATGACACACAGCTGTATGTTTCAGCTAAGTCAGATGAGAGACACCAGATTATTAAGATTGAAGAATGTGTAAAGGACATTAGACAGTGGACGGTCACTAACTTCCTCCTACTTAACTGACAGACAGAGGTGCTTGTACTAGGACCACATGCAGCTAGAAGTAAGCTTTCTGATTACAGAGGAACTGTGGATGGTCTTTCTGTTTCATCTCATACAGCAGTAAAAGATCTTGGTGTGATTATTGACTCTGGTCTGTTGTTTGAAGCTCATGTAGATAAAATCACTAGAGTAGCCTTCTTCCATCTCAGAAATATTGCTAAGATAAGAAATATGATGTCACTTCATGATGCAGAAAAACTAGTTCATGCTTTTGTTAGCTCTAGGTTGGATTACTGTAATGCCTTACTGTCTGGATGTTCCAGTAGGAGCATGAACAAGCTCCAGTTAGTCCAGAACACAGCAGCTAGAGTCCTAACTAGAACCAGAAGATATGAACACATCACTCCTATCTTAGCCACACTACACTGACCCCCAGTCAAATTCCACATTGATTATAAAATACTGTTACTGACCTATAAAGCACTAAATGGTCTCGCGCCACAGTACCTGAGCGACCTATTTGGTTGTTTATGATCTGCCACGCCTACTCCCATCAAAGGGTGCAGGTTATTTGGTAGTACCTCAAGTAGCAAAGGCTACAACAGGGGGTGGAGCTTTCTCTTACAAAGCCCCACAGTTATGGAACAGTCTTCCAATCAGTGTTGGGGATTCAGACACAGTCTCAGTGTTTAAGTCTAGGCTGAAGACACATTTGTTTAGTCAAGCCTTCAATGTATAGTTGTTCTTAGGTAAAGGAGCAGATCTGGAAGGTTCATGGAGATAGAGTGTTTGGTGTACTGGGATGTCTGGATGCTGTGAAGTGTTTGGATGCTTTATGTCCCGGGAAGCCTTCATGTCTGTGACCTTCTGGCTCTCCCTTTCAGTTATGCTGTCATAGATAGTTCTGCCGGAGTCCCTGCCTGCACTTTACACATAATCTACATTGTCTTTAAACATCACATGATCACAATCATACTTAATATCTTTCTCTCTCTCTCTCTCTCTCTCTCTCTCTCTCGAGCTATACGTCCCACTCCCGAGCTCCCAGTGTTCAGAGTTCCCAGTGTGACCACTGGCTCTACCCCTGGTCAGAGTCTCGTCACTTGGTGGTGCTCACTGATGCTGTGGATGGATCTGTGTGGTCAGCCTGTGTCCAGGAGACAGCCGTGGACAGAGTCACGTGGGGACTATAACACCGTCACAGATCTGCTGTTACATCTGTCAGCTTTGACAGCAAGGAATTAGTGTCTATAATGACCTCAGTAACTACACTGACCTAATAGTTCCTCATGGGCCTTTGGTTGCTGTTGTAGAAAGGACACTATTTACATTTACATTATTTCCTGTCCAGTGTCACCCAAATGAGGATGGGTTCCCTTCTGAGTCTGGTTCCTCTCAAGGTTTCTTCCTCATATCATCACAGGGAGTTTTTCCTTGCCACCGTCGCCGCAGGCTTCTCATTAGGGATAAATAGTTTAATAATTTAATGATTCTTTTTCCCCTCTACTTTCTGTTTCTCTATTTTTGTAAAGCTGCTTTGAGACAATGTCCACTGTAAAACAAGTAAATTGAATTGAATTGAAGGTGTGTCCTCTGT
>JAUCMX010000008.1:28678585-28723585 GCA_033459395.1 Hemibagrus guttatus | reverse complement strand
CTGCGTCTTCTTCCTCTGTTTTCACTGCTGGGAGAATTTGCAGTCCTGGAAACTCATCATCACTCTTCCTGTCTTGTGTAGTCCCGTGTCTCTGTCCGATGTATGTTCTGTAGTTGTGTGATGTGTAGTGTGTTGCAGAGTTCCTCCTGCAGTTTTGCTGCTAGACGTGAGGATCTCAGTCCCGTCACTGCCTTCAGCTCTTCTGTAGGTATCCAGACTTCCTCGTTCAGCAGGTGGCCCAGCTTTGTGATGCCGTTCCCTAGTAAGCACTTGCGTATGCTCTTCGAAAACAGCAGTCTGGATTGCATACATGGATTAAAGAAGAGTGGTTCTTCCGGAGTCCATTGTTCTAGATTGTCCATGTCTCTTTCTGTTCTTATCACTGTCCTCCATGTGTGTCCTCCATGTGTGTCTTCCTGGTGCTTGTGTTCTCGATGTCTCTGCACAGGTACCCGCGATCCTGAACAAGAACATCGGAGCTGTGGTCCTCCATGCTGGCACGAACGACATCGGGCTGAGGCAGACGGAGATCCTGAAGAAGGACTTCAGGAACCTGGTGGAGAAGGTACGTACCACATCGCCCATGATGAGGATCATCGTGTCAGGACCACTTCCCACATTCCAGCGAGGAATCGAAAGGTTCAGTAGACTATTTGCTGTTAATGAATGGTTACAGTCATGGTGTCAAGATCAGAAATTACCTTTTGTTGATAACTGGAATCTTTTCTGGGAGCGTCCTAGGTTCTACCGTCCTGATGGTCTACACCCAAGCAAAGTTGGGGCAGCAGTCCTCTCAGACAACATCTCCAGGACACTACGCACCATCTGACTGGTAAGCCATAACCCAGATTACAATTACAATTATGATAGCTACTGCTCAGCTCACCAGATTGATACGAGTGCACATATAGCTCATCTTATAGAGACTGTGTCTGTTCCCCGAATAGTGAGATCAAAGAATAAATTCATTAATAGCCCTCGAAATAATCTAATCACAATTAAACCCAAAAAATGCCAAATAAATAAAGAAAAACAATTTCTAAAGTTTGGGCTTCTCAACATTAGATCCCTTGCACCGAAAGCACTTATTGTTAATGAAATGATCTCAGATTATAGTTTTGATACACTCTGCCTTACTGAAACCTGGCTTAGGCCAAATGAATTCATTAGTCTGAATGAGTCTACTCCGTCAGGATATTGCTATAAGCATGAGCCCCGTCAGACTGGTGGTGGAGGTGGTGTTGCAACTATTATTCTGACCACTAAAGACAAATTCACAAGTAATCTGCCAGATCTGTCTAAACTTCTCACCAGACCCCTAAATGCAGATGACTTAGATGAATTAACTAACACCATAGGCACTACTTTTTCCAGCACACTAGATACTGTTGCCCCCATCCAATTAAAAAAGGTCAGAGATAAAACACCTGCACCATGGTATAATAGTCATACTCATATGTACTGTATACTGGATGCCACTGGAGCTGGCACAATCTCTATATGTCTCGGGGTGGGTAGAAGAAGGGAAACAAATGGAAAGTATTTAGCGTAGCTGCTGTTCATAATATTAGCAGGCACTAGATGATGATGTGCATCTAATCAGATGTATTGGAGTACAAGGTTATGGGATGTATTAGGTGTGTTCCTGGGTAAAGAGATATGTCTTTAGTCTACGTTTGAACTGGGAGACTGTGTCTGAGCCCCGAACACTGTCAGGAAGACCGTTCCAAAGTTTCGGAGCTAAATACGAAAAAGCTCTACCCCCTTTTGTAGACTTTGATATTCTGGGAATTACCAGAAGTCCAAAGTTTCAAGATCTTAAGGAGCGTGATGGATTGTAATGTGTTAGAAGACTGGCTAGATACGTGGGAGCTAAACCATTTAGGGTCTTGTATGTAAGTAGAGCTAGTTTATAATCAATTCTAAATTTAACAGGTAGCCAGTGCAGGGATGATAATATTGGGGTTATATGATCATACTTTCTTGACCTGGTAAGGACTCTGGCTGTATTCTGGACTAACTGTAGCTTGTTTATTGAAGATGCAGGACAACCACCTAGTAATGCATTACAATAGTCCAGTCTGGAGGTCATGAATGCATGAACTAGCTTTTCAGCATCAGATACAGATAAAATGTTCCTAAGCTTGGCGATATTTCTGAGGTGGAAGAAGGCTGTTTTTGTAATATCAGAAATATGTTGTTAAAGGACAAACTGCTGTCTAATATTACACCCAGGTCTTTCACTGTAGAGCTAGTAGTAATAGAACTTCCTTCTAAGTACAGGTTGAATTGTGAGAGCTTCTGTGCACTGGTTTTTGGACCAATCAGTAATATCTCCGTCTTATCAGGATTTAGTAATAGAAAATTATCAGCCATCCAATCTTTAATATCTTTAACGCACTCTGTTAATCTAGACAGTTTAGATATTTCATCTGGTTTTGATGAGATATATAACTGGGTATCGTCAGCGTAACAGTGGAAACTAATCCCATGCCTTCTAATGATGTTGCCTAAGGGAAGCATGTATATTGAGAAAAGCAGAGGTCCTAAAACTGAACCTTGTGGGACCCCATATTTAACTGGCATTACACTGGACAGTTCTCCATTTAAATCTACAAACTGGTATCGATCAGACAGGTAGGATCTAAACCATTTTAACGCCTGTCCCTGAATACCTATGTGATTTTGTAAGCGGTCTACGAGAATGTTATGATCTATAGTGTCGAATGCAGCACTAAGATCAAGTAAGATTAATATTGAGATGCAGCCTTGGTCCGAAGCTAAAAACAAGTCATTTGTGATTTTTACTAGTGTAGTTTCTGTACTATGATGGGGCCTGAAACCTGACTGAAATTCTTCAAGGATAAAGTTTTCCTGTAAGAAGGAGCATAATTGAGCAGACACAACCTTTTCTAATATTTTAGATATAAAGGGAAGGTTTGAGATCGGTCTGTAATTTGATAAGTCATTAGGGTCTAGTTTAGGTTTCTTAAGAAGAGGCTTAATAACTGCTAACTTGAAAGGTTTAGGGACGTGACCTAAATATAACGAGGAATTAATAATGTTGAGGAGAGGCTCTCCAGCTGTGTGTATCACTTCTTTCAGTAATCTAGTTGGAATTGGATCTAACAAACATGTTGTTGAATTAGCCGTGGTGATAAGTTTATACAGCTCTTCCTTCCCTATACCTGTAAAGCATTGTAGCTTTAAATGTGGAGCTTTAGGTTGGACTAGACCACCGGATGTTGTCAAAGGTTGAATATCAATTAATTTGTTCCTGGTACTATCGATTTTTTCAGTGAAGAAGTTCATAAAGTCCTCACTACTAAACTGTGATGGAGTATTCTCTTCAGATATCTGATGTTTTGTTAGTCTAGCCACTGTACTAAATAAGAATCTGGGATTGTTTTGGTTTATTTCTATCAGTTTGCTCAGATGCTCAGCCCTATCAGCTTTTAGAGCCTGTCTATAGTTGGACATACTGTCTTTATATGCAATTCTGAAAACTTCTAATTTAGTTTTTCTCCATTTTGGCTCTAGGTTACGGGTTGCTCTCTTGAGGGCGTGAGTATGACTATTATACCATGGTGCAGGTGTTTTATCTCTGACCTTTTTTAATCGGATGGGGGAACAGTATCTAGTGTGCTGGTGAAAATAGTGCCTATGCTGTTAGTTAATTCATCTAAGTCATCTGCATTTAGGGGTCTGGTGAGAAGTTGAGACAGATCCGATAGATTACTTGTGAATCTGTCTTTAGTGGTCGGGATAATAGTTCTACCGAGTCGATAACGAGGGGAGACGTGTCTAATAAGTTCTACAGGTAGAGTGTACACTAAGAGGTGACGGTCTGTGATATCATCACTTTGAGGTAGAACAGCTATATCAGTGATATCTGTTCCATGTGATAATTGAATCTAGCGTATGTTTAAAACGATGAGTTGGTCTAGTAATGTTTTGTTTAACCCCAAAAGAATTTAATAAATCCATAAATGCGAATCCTAAGGCATCATTGGCATCGTCTACATGAATGTTAAAGTCTCCTACAATCAACACCTTGTCAAAATTAATCAGTAGGTCTGAGAGTAAATGTGAAAACTCTTTAAGAAAATCAGTGTAGGGCCCCGGGGGTCTATATACGGTGGCCAGCGCAAGATATAGTAGAGATTTTTTATTTATGTCTGTGAGTGTAACATTAAGGACAAGCACTTCGAATGAGTTAAACCTGGTTCCTGTTTTCTGAGTAATGGTAAGAGAAGTGTTATAGATATTCGTAACACCACCTCCACCACCAGTCAGACGGGGCTCATGCTTATAGCAATATCCTGACGGAGTGGACTCATTCAGACTAATGAATTCATTTGGCCTAAGCCAGGTTTCAGTAAGGCAGAGTGTATCAAAACTATAATCTGAGATCATTTCATTAACAATAAGTGCTTTCTGTGCAAGGGATCTAATGTTGAGAAGCCCAAACTTTAGAAATTGTTTTTCTTTATTTATTTGGCGTTTTTCAGGTATAACTGCAGTTAGATTATTTCGAGGGCTATTAATGAATTTATTCTTTGATCTCACTAATCTAGCCATGGGGGTCACAGTCCAGTGACTTCTGTGCCGGTCCCAAGCCCGGATAAATAGAGAGGGTTGCGTCAGGAAAGGCATCCGGCGTAAAACATTGCCAAATTTAACCATGCGAATTGTCAGTACGAATTTCATACCGGATCGGTCGAGGCCCGGGTTAACAACGACCGCCATCGGTGCCGTTGACGTACAGGGCGCCAGTGGAAATTGGGCTACTGTTGGTCGAAGAAGTAGAGGAGGGAGGAGAGTGCGCAGACAGAGAGAGAAGAGGAAATGTAAGAGTGTAGGACTGAGAATAGGAACTCTGAATGTTGGTACTATGACAGGGAAAGGTAGAGAGCTGGCTGATATGATGGAGAGAAGGAAGGTAGATATACTGTGTGTACAGGAGACCAGGTGGAAGGGTAGCAAGGCTCGTAGTATAGGAGCAGGATTCAAGCTGTTTTACTATGGTGTGGATAGCAAAAGAAATGGGGTAGGTGTGGTCCTGAAGGAGGAGTTTGTGAGGAATGTCCTGGAGGTGAAGAGAGTGTCAGACAGGGTGATGAGTCTGAAGTTAGAGATTGAAGGGGTGATGTTGAATGTTGTTAGTGGTTATGCCCCACAGGTAGGTTGTGAGTTAGAGGAGAAAGAGAGATTCTGGAGTGAATTAGATGAGGTGATGGAGAGTATTCCCACGGGTGAGAGAGTGGTGATAGGAGCGGATTTTAATGGACATGTTGGCGAGGGGAACACAGGTGATGAGGAGGTGATGGGCAAGTTTGGAGTTAAGGAAAGGAACCTAGAAGGACAGATGGTAGTGGACTTTGCTAAGAGGATGGACATGGGTGTGGTTAACACTTATTTTCAGAAGAGGGAGGAGCATAGAGTGACTTACAAGAGTGGAGGTAGGAGAACACAGGTAGACTACATCCTATGTAGAAGAGGCAATCTGAAAGAGATTAGTGACTGTAAAGTGGTAGTGGGAGAGAGTGTAGCCAGACAGCATAGGATGGTGGTGTGTAGGATGACTTTGATGGTCTGTAAGACGAAGAGGTCAAAGATAGAGATGGAGAAGAAAACCAAGTGGTGGAAGCTGAAAAAGGAGGAATGTTGTGAGGAATTTAGAGAGAAGTTGAGGCAGGCTCTGGGTGGTCAGGTAGTGCTGCCAGATGACTGGGAAACTACAGCAGAAGTGATCAGGGAGACAGGGAGAAAGGTGCTGGGTGTGTCATCTGGAAGGAGGAAAGAAGATAAGGAGACTTGGTGGTGGAATGAGGAAGTTCAGGATAGTATCCAGAGGAAGAGGTTAGCCAAGAAGAAGTGGGACATGGACAGGACTGAAGAGAATAGACAGGAATACAAGGAGTTACAGCGCAGAGTGAAGAGGGAGGTGTCTAAGGCCAAGCAGAAGGCATATGACGAGTTGTACACTAGGTTAGACACTAGAGAAGGACAGAAGGACTTGTACAGGTTAGCTAGGTAGAGAGATCGAGATGGGAAGGATGTGCAGCAAGTTAGAGTTATTAAGGATAGAGATGGAAGGGTGCTCACAAGTGAGGAGAGTGTACAGAGGAGATGGAAGGAATACTTTGAGGAGCTGATGAATGAGGAAAATGAGAGGGAAAAAAGAGTAGAAGGGGTGAACTCTGTGGAACAGGAAGTAGATAAGATTAGAAAGGATGAAGTCAGGAAAGCTTTGAAGAGGATGAAAAGTGGGAAGGCAGTTGGTCCTGATGACATCCCGGTGGAGGTCTGGAAGTGTCTAGGAGAGGCAGCAGTGGAATTTTTAGCTAGTTTGTTCAACAGGGTTTTAGAGAGTGAGAGGATGCCTGAGGAATGGAGAAGAAGTGTGTTAGTGCCGATCTTTAAGAATAAGGGTGACGTGCAGAGTTGCAGTAACTATAGGGGGATAAAGTTGATGAGCCATACAATGAAGCTATGGGAAAGAGTAGTGGAAGCTAGGTTAAGGAAGGTAGTGGAAATTTGTGAGCAGCAGTATGGCTTCATGCCCAGAAAGAGCACAACAGATGCAATTTTTGCTCTGAGAATTTTGATGGAGAAGTATAGGGATGGTCAGAGGGAGTTGCACTGTGTGTTTGTAGACTTGGAGAAAGCGTATGACAGGGTGCCAAGAGAAGAGCTGTGGTACTGTATGAGGAAGTCAGGAGTAGCAGAGAAGTATGTCAGAGTGGTGCAGGACATGTATGAGAGGAGCAGGACAGTGGTGAGGTGTGCTGTAGGTCAGACAGAGGAGTTCAATGTGGAGGTGGGACTGCATCAGGGATCGGCTCTGAGCCCCTTCCTGTTTGCTATAGTGATGGACCAGTTGTCAGAGGAGGTCAGACAGGAGTCTCCTTGGACAATGATGTTTGCAGATGACATTGTGATCTGTAGTGAGAGCAGGGAGCAGGTGGAGGAAAACCTGGAGAGGTGGAGGTTTGCGCTGGAGAGAAGAGGAATGAAGGTCAGTCGTAGTAAGACTGAGTACACGTGTGTGAATGAAAGGGAGGGAAGTGGAACAGTAAGGTTACAGGGTGAAGAGGTGAAGAAGGTACAGGAGTTTAAGTACTTGGGGTCAACAGTCCAGAGTAATGGAGAGTGTGGGAAAGAGGTAAAGAAGCAAGTGCAGGCAGGTTGGAATGGGTGGAGAAAGGTGTCGTGAGTTCTGTGTGATAGGAAAATATCAGCGAGAATCAAGGGGAAGGTGTACAGGACAGTGGTGAGACCGGCCATGCTGTATGGTTTAGAGACAGTGTCACTGAGGAAGAGACAGGAGTCAGAGCTAGAGGTAGCAGAGCTGAAGATGTTGAGGTTCTCTTTGGGAGTGACAAGATTGGACAGGATTAGGAACGAGTACATCAGAGGGACAGCTCATGTTGGACGTTTGGGGGACAAAGTTAGGGAGGCCAGATTAAGATGGTTTGGACATGTTCAGAGGAGGGAGAGTGAGTATATTGGTAGGAGAATGTTGGACATGGAGCTGCCAGGCAGGAGGCAAAGAGGAAGGCCAAAGAGGAGGTATATGGATGGAATTAATGAGGATATGAAGATAGTGGGTGCAAGTGTTGAGGATGCAGAAGATAGGGATAGGTGGAGAGAGATGATTCGCTGTGGCGACCCCTGAAGGGAAAAGCCGAAAGAAGAAGAAGAAGAAGAAGATTCTTTGATCTCACTATTCGGGGAACAGACACAGTTTCTATAGGATGAGCTATGTGTGCACTTGTATCAGTCTGGTGAGCTGAACAGGAGCTATCATAATTGTAATCTGGGTTATGGCTTACCAGTCGATGGTGCGTAGTGTCCTGGAGATGTTGTCTGAGAGGACTGCTGCTCCAACTCTATGTTCTAGATGTAGAACATGTAGAAGATGTTCTACATCTTCGGTTCTCTTACAGAACCAGCTTTGTGACGTTGTTTCTTGCGAGAACTGCTCGCACACTAGCCGAAGACAACAATCTGGTTTGGATGAGTGGGTTAAAAAATAGCGGTTCCTCTAGGGCCCAGTCTCCATTCTCTTTAATAGTCCTCTTAGTTTTTAGAATTGTCCTCCAGGTCTGTAGTATCGAACTGTAGAATGGAGTAACCCCAGTCAGATTCACCTCCTCACCTTTCAGCAGAAGCAGGTGTTTGTCCAGTCCAAGATGGCCGGCTCTTTGCAGAATCAGACAGGCAGTCTGTGTCCATACCGGGTCTTTATGATACACCAGTCTCTGTGCTGATTGCAGTCTAAAAGCTTGGATTCGGCTTCTGATGTCCACCAGGCCTTGTCCTCCTCCTTCCTTCGGCAGTGATAGTGTTGCAGCCTTTAGCCAGTGCTACCCACTCCAGAAGAAGTCCACAAATGTTTGCTGGATTCTGTGGATCAGTTCATGAGGTGGATCCATCACCCTCACTTTATGCCTTGAGGCAGCCAGGTTGTTTATTATTAGGACTCAACCCCAGTAGGACATCTGTGATAATAGCTATTTCCATTTGGCCAATCGGGCTAACACCCTTTCCAGCAGGTCCTCCCAGTTCTTTGTCTGAAAATGATCAGTTCCTAAAAATACCCCCAATACCTTTAACCCTTTCCTTCAGCATTTCAAACCCTTGGGAAGTTTTGGGGGACCAGCCCCTCTCCACTGTCCAATGATAAAACCTTTGCTTTTTTCCCAGTTTACTCTGGCTGTTGAGGCTTTCTCATACTGTAAGTTTTGTTTAAAACTTCTCTCTGTCTTGAAATAAAAAGTGTGATGTCATCTGCATAGGCAGACAGATGTACCTTGACAGTATTTTCAACATCTTTCATAGTAATACCTGAGAGTTCCCTCCTTAGCATACATAGAAAGAGTTCAATAGCCAGGCTATACAACTGTCCAGACAATGGACATCCCTGTCTTATCCCTCTTGAGACTTTTATGGGAGCACTAAGTCCTTCCCCCACTTTTAGCATCACAGAAATATCATGGTACAATAACTTAACCAAAGAGATCAAATGTCCAAAGTTAAAACTCTTCAAAACATTAAAAAGGTAGCTGTGGTCGACTATATCAAAAGCCTTTTCCTGGTCTAATGACAGGACACCCAGATCAAGATCATTAAAAATTCCAAGATCAATGACAAACACAAATTGTCTGTTATTGACCTTCCTGGCACGCAATACATTTGGTCATTGTTAATAATTGTATTTAAAACCTTTTTCAGCCTGTTGGCCAAGCATTTTATAGTCTGCGCACAGCAGTGAGACCGGCCTCCAGTCTTTTAAAAACCAGAGATCGCCCTTCTTTGGCAGGAGCGATAGAGCCGCACCCCGACAGCTGGTTCGGAGTGTCTCCTGTCTCCCAGGTACACTCCCAAATATTTAAAACCACCTGTTTTCCATGTTAAATTATCTGGGAGACATGGTTCCCCACCTTTCCAATCCCCGACTAAAATGGCTTCACTTTTGTTCCAGTTTACTTTTGCAGAAGATATCACATTAAACTTTCTTATGATGTCAGTCATAAGGATTATGTCATAAGGATGTCCCCTCCTTGAACCGCCACCTTATTGTGGTGGAGGGGTTTGAGTACCCGAATGAACCTAGGAGCCATGTTGTCAGGGGCCTATTGCTCCCAGTAGGGTCTCCCAAGGCAAACGGGTTCTAGGTGATGGGTCAGACTAAGAGCAGTTCAAAACCTTTATGGAATACCACCCGCAGGAAGGAGCATAAGGGTCCGGTGCAGTGTGTTTTGGGTAGCAGTCATGGGTGGGGGCCCCGACGACCCAAACCCTGGACAAAGAATCTGGCTTTTGGGACATGGAATGTCACCTCACTGGGGGGGAAGGAGCCTGAGCTTGTGAGGGAGGTTGAGCGGTACCGGCTAGAGATAGTCAGGCTTGCCTCCACGCACAGTCTGGGCTCTGGAACCCAATTCCTTGAGAGAGGTTGGACCCTCTTCTTCTCTGGAGTGCTCCATAGTGAGAGGCGTCGGGCTGGGGTGGGTTTGCTTATAGTCCCCCAGCTCAGCCGCCATGTGCTGGAGTTTTCCCTGGTAAACGAGAGGGTTGTTTCCCTGCGCCTTTGGGCCGGGGATAGGTGTCTCACTGTTGTTTCGGCTTATGGGCTGAACAGCAGTGTGGAGTACCCACCCTTCTTGGAGACCCTGCGACGGGTGCTGGAAGGTGCTCCGACTGGGGACTCCATAGTTTTGCTGGGGGACTTCAACGCCCATGTGGGCAATTGCAGTGATACCTGGAGGGGCGTGATTGGGAGGAACGGCCCCCCTGATCTGAACTCGAGTGGTGTCCTGTTGCTGGACTTCTGTGCTAGTCACAGCCTGTCCATAACGAAGACCATGTTCAAGTATAAGGGTGCCCATCAGTACACATGGTACCAGGACACCCTAGGCCGGAGATCAATGATCGACCTTGTGGTCGTGTCATCTGACCTTCGGCTGCATGTCTTGGACACCCAGGTGAAGAGAGGGGCGGAGCTGTCAACCGATCACCACCTGGTGGTGAGTTGGATCTGCTTACGGAGGAGGATGCCGGACAGACTTGGCAGGCCCAAATGTATTGTGAGGGTCTGTTGGGAACATCATGCTGATCCCTCTGTTAGGGGGGTCTTCAACTCCCACCTCCGGGAGAGTTTCAACCAGATCCCGAGGGAGTTTGGGGACATTGAGTCTGAGTGGACCATGTTCTCCTCCTCCATTGTTAACACAGCCATCCGGAGCTGTGGCCATAAGGTCTCTGGTGCCAGTCGCAGCGGCAATCCCCGAACACAGTGGTGGACACTGGAAGTAAGGTATGCCGTCAAGCTGAAGAAGGAGTCCTATCGAGCCTGGTTGGCTTGGGGGACTCCGGAGGCAACCGAGGCATACCGGCAGGCCAAGCGAAAACTGCAGCCAGGGTGGTCTCGGAAGCAAAAACTCGGGTCTGGGAGGAGTTCAGTGAGGCCATGGAGAACGACTATCGGACGGCCTCGGGGAAATTCTGGCAGACCATTCGGCACCTCAGAAAGGGTAAGCAGCTCTCTGCCAACACTGTTTACAGTGGAGGTGGACAGTTGCTGGCCTCGACTGGGGATATTGTCGGACGGTGGAAGGAATACTTCGAGGATCTCAATCCCACATGCCTTCCGTAGAGGAACCAGAGGCCGAGGACTCAGAGGTAGACTCATTCATCACCCAAGCTGAGGTCACTGAGGTAGTTCAGCAGCTCCTTGGTGGCAAGGCACCGGGGGTGAATGAGATTCGCCCTGAGTACCTTAAGTCTCTGGATGTTGTGGGCTGTCTTGGCTGACACGTCTCTGCAACATAGCATGGCAGTCAGGGACAGTGCCTCTGGACTGGGCGACCGGGGTGGTGATCCCTCTTTTTAAGAAGGGGGACCGGAGGCTGTGTTCCAACTATAGGGGGATCACACTCCTCAGCCTCCCAGGGAAAGTCTATTCCAGAGTACTGGAGAGGAGAGTCCGACCATTAGTCCAACCTCGGATATAGGAGGAGCAATGTGGTTTTCGACCTAGTCAGCTCTATACCCTCCACAGGGTGCTTGAGGGTTTGTGGGAGTTTGCCCAACCAGTCCACATGTGTTTTGTGGACTTGGAGAAGGCATTCGACCATGTCCCTCGTGGCAGTCTGTGGGAGGTGCTCTGGGAGTACGGGGTCCGTGGCCCTCTGTTAAGGGCTGTTCGGTCTCTATATAACCAGAGCAGGAGCTTGGTTTGCATTGCTAGCTGTAAGTCAGATCTGTTCCCAGTGCATGTTGGACTCTGACAGGGCTGTCCTTTGTCACTGGTTCTGTTCATTGTTTTTATGGACAGAATTTCTAGGCACAGCCAGGGGCTGGAGGGAGTTCGGTTTGGGGACCACAGGATTTCATCGCTGATTTTTGCAGATGATGTTGTCCTGTTGGCTCCTTCAAGCCTGACACAGCATGCACTGGGGCGTTTTGCAGCTGAGTGTGAAGCGGCTGTGATGAGGGTCAGCACCTCCAAATCGGAGGCCATGGTTCTCGACCGGAAAAAGGTGGCTTGCACCCTCCAGGTTGGAGGGGAGTTCCTTCCTCAAGTGGAGGAGTTTAAGTATCTCGGGGTCTTGTTTACGAGTGAGGGAAGGATGGATCGTGAGATTGACAGACGGATCGATGCAGCAGCAGCAGTAATGCAGTCTATGTACCAGTCTGTTATGGTGAAGAAGGCCTCGATTTACCAGTCAATCTATGTTCCTACTCTCACCTATGGTCATGAGCTCTGGGTCATGACCGAAAGGGTAAGATCCCGGATACAAGCGGCCGAAATGAGATTCCTCTGTAGGGTGGTGGGGCGCTCCCTTAGAGATAGGGTAAGGAGCTCTGTCACCCGGGAGGAGCTCGGAGTAGAGCCGCTGCTCCTCCACATCGAAAGGGGGCAGTTGAGGTGGCTCGGGCATCTGTTTTGGATGCCTCCGGAACGTCTCCCTGGGGAGGTGTTCCGGGCATGCCCCACCGGGAAGAGGCCCCGGGGAAGACCCAGGACACGCTGGAGAGACTATGTCTTTCGGCTGGCCTGGGAACGCCTCGGGGTCCCTCTGGAAGAGCTGGAGGAAGTGTCTGGGGAGAGGGAGGTCTGGGCATCCCTGCTTAGACTGCTGCCCCTGCAACCCGGCTCCAGATAAGCGGAAGACAATGAATGAATGAATGAATGAATGAATGAATGAATGAATGATGTCAGTTAAAATATCAACGTCTCTGTTCATTCACCATCACAACAACATCATCTGCATAGGCTGATACACAGTATGGGGTATTGTAACTTGGTATTGACAGACCAGTAATCTTGCTTCTTATCTGGCAGAGTAATGGTTCTATGGCCAGGGCATATAGCATGCCAGACAGAAAGCAACCTTGCCTAATACCCCTATACACTCACATAAACCACCGTTAACTTTCAGTACACTCTCAATATCACTATACAGCACCTGGATCATGGCCCTGAACCCGGAGTTGAGCCCAAAAGTCTCTAACGCCCTCCACAAATACTGGTGTTCAACCTGGTAGAAAGCCTTTTCCTGGTCCATGAAAATAAGACCAGTCTTCAAACCCAATAGCCTAGAGACGTCCAAAATGTCACGAATTAAGTGCACATTGTCATGGATTGACCTGCCAGGCACACAGTACGTCTGGTCAAAGTGAATGGCTTGCTCCATTACCTTCTCTAGCCTTGTTACTAATGCTTTTGAGAGCACCTTGCAGTCTGTGCAGAGTAAGGAGAGAAGGCGCCAGTTCCTGAGGTGAGTCCAATCACCTTTTTTTGGGAGTAGGGTCAGGACTGCTCTGCGGCTACTCAGAGGCAGTCTGCCTTTACTTATGCTCTCCCTCAGCACTTCCAGCAAGTCCTGACCTATCACTGACCAGAAAGCCTTGAAAAACTCAACCAAAAGCCTATCAATGCCAGGTGACCGCCCATCCTGCATGCTGTTAAGTGCAACTGCCAACTCCTCGAGGGTCAGCTCCCTGTCCAGTTCCCTAGCTGACTCCTCGGTTGTTTTAGGAAGATTCCTGACAAAATCTTCCTCCACCTCTTGCACAGATGCGAGCTCACTTCTGTATAGCTTTGAGTAAAAGCTGACTGTCTGCTTGCGAATTTCAGCAGGATCAGTTACAAGCTCCCCTGAATCTGTTCGCAAAGCATGTATAAACCTTTTCTGTCCATTCTTTTTTTCAAGACTAAAGAAGAACTTGTAAGGAGTGTCCATCTCAGTTGCGCTTTTAAAGCGCGAGCGGACCAGCGCCCCCTGCACTGTTGTGTCCAACAACTCATCCAACACATGTTTTTACTTTCTGAGAGCCTCAATATGACCTCGATTTCCTGTGGACTCCACCAAGTCAAGTCAGGTCAAGAGGTTTTTATTGTCATTCCAGTCACATATAGCTGACGCAGTACACAGTGACACGAGACAACGTTTCTCCAGGACCCTGGTGCTACATTACAACAACACACAACATCTAATTACAAAACCAACAACACAGAGCTAGGACAGAAGTTTGTCCTAGCTACATAAAGTGCAAAGTGTGCAAACAGTGCAAAGACAAGTACAAAAACACAAAAACAACACAAGACAGAACACAAAAACATGTGCAAAAAACAAACCCTGGAGTTCCACTACCTCAATCTCTAGAGCTCTAAGTGATCTGGTGATGTCCTTAGTCACACTGTGAGCGTACTGTTGACAAAACATTTGAATGTGCATTTTTGCCACATCCCACCAATCTTGCACTGATGTAAAATATGGCTTCCGAAGCATAAAAGTGTCCCAAAAAAAAGGAAAACTCTCCCTAAAATTAACATCGTCTAAAAGTGCTGCATTAAAATGCCAGTATGCGCTACGTGGCTTTACATTGCTCTTCCTAAAAGTGCACTGTACCATAAAATGATCTGAAAAACCCACAGGATAAATAACACAGGCCCTAAAAATATTCAGCTGATGTTTAAAAGTGTAAAATCGATCAAGCCTTGCTAGTGAGAGGAGGTTCTCCTTACACACACACACACGCACACTAACACACACACAAACAACACCCAACAAACCACTCAAATCACACAAACAAACAAAAACAATAAATGAAACTATTTGCACACAAAGACAATAAAGTTTCAAGAAATCGCTCGCAAACTCACTCGCGACGCTCCACTCGCTCATTCACACCCGCGCATGCGCAGAGAGAGAGAGAGAGAGAGAGAGAGAGAGAGAGAGAGAGAGAGGGAGGAAGAGAAAGAGAAGGAGAGAGAGAGAGAGAGAGAGAGAGAGAGAGAGAGGGAGAGAGAGGGAGGGAGAGAGAGAGGGAGAGAGAGGGAGGGAGGGAGAGAGGGAGAGAGAGGGAGGGAGGGAGAGAGAGAGAGAGAGAGAGGGAGAGAGAGAGAGAGAGAGAGAGAGAGGGAGGGAGAGAGAGAGAGAGAGAGAGGGAGGGAGAGAGAGAGAGAGGGAGGGAGAGAGAGAGGGAGGGAGGGAGAGAGAGAGAGGGAGGGAGAGAGAGAGGAGAGGGAGGGAGAGAGAGGGAAGGAGGGAGGAGAGAGAGAGAGGGAGGGAGAGAGAGGGAGGGAGAGAGAGGGAGGGAGAGAGAGGGAGGGAGAGAGAGGGAGGGAGAGAGAGGGAGAGACCATTCCTGATCTCAGTGTTTCAGCAGTGTGTATGTGTCAGGAGTATCTGGACATTTCCCTGCCAGGCCCAGAGAGGGCGCTGTCAGGTGAATCCTGGAAGACTGCTAGTGTCTGTATTTTCCTGCCTATTGTTCTCTATCCTGATTGTATCACCTGTCCCTAATTACCGTGCTGTGTTACCCTATAAAGAGGGATCCTGGTGTGCATGTCTTTGTGAGTCAATGTTTAGCATGTAGCGTCTAACTGTCCCGTGGGAGTTATGTCAGGTTATGGTTTGTTTACGTAAGTTACGCTTTGTTTTTGTTTTAGTGTAACCACGGTGTCTGGAGTTATGTCCGTCTTCCCTCTGTATTGTGTTTATATTAAATAAAGCAGCGCTTTGCTGAATCCTGCATATGGGTCTGATTGCCACAGTGTGCAGGTGTACGCAGCACCATGGAGGTCCGGGTTCGAGCCCCACACAGGACGGGGGCTGCGCCGGACGTGACAGTATGGTTACTGTGAATCTAATCTAAAGTGTAATATTTATTAGGTTTGTAGATTTTCAGAGAGTCTCTGCTTCAGTCTGACACTGTGACCTACTAAACTATAGGAACTCTTATTCATAATCCTAAAAACTATTTACTCCAACAATAAATGTGTGAAAATAAACGAATAAACAAGCTGATCTCCTGTGTCAGGGCGTGTCCTTTCAGCAGAATGACCCAAATAACCAGGAGTCCTGGAATCTGTGGAGCAGCATGGGAATGGTTTACTTCCTACCTGGAATGTCGCTCGTATCAGGGAACATGATGGGGAATATTCACTGTGTACATGTGTGACGACAGACGTGATTTACATTTCAGTCAAATTTCACACAGATTATAAAATACTATTACTGACCTATGAAGCACTGGATGGTCATTACATTGTCTTTAACCATCATACAAGCAAACACATGCACACACACACACTTTTATATTTATTCTTATTCACCTAATGGTAACGAGAGAGAGAGAGAGAGAGAGAGAGAGAGAGAGAGAGTACAGTTAATATGTTAAGTAATTACTGTGATCTTTGTACCTGGATAGGGTTTGCCTCCCTTAAAACTCTCCTATAACATCTTTTGTTGGACAGAGGAAGACTAGGCAGCTGTGTTTGTTCCACCTCTTTATAAGTTTCAGTGTGTGTTGTCTGTAAGTGTTTAAAAAGGTTGCTTGTATTGTTGCTGTGTGACTTTATTTATCACAAATACTGCATCATGCAATTTAAAGTAGCACCACACCACACTACGTTTCCTTTCTGCCATCGTGCCATTCTGTAATGCAGAAGAATGTGTGTGTGTGTGTGTGTGTGTGTGTTGAGTACGTAGCTGAAAGGCACATGACCGCTCGCGATCCGCCGCAGACCGAACGGTGTGTAATGTCATATATACAAACCGTCACCGTCCATCCTGTACACAGCGCTAACATCATGTAGTTATGTAGAAATGATTAATATAGTTAAAATACTTTTTAGAAAATATCAGTACCAAATTTGAAGCTTCTGAGTATGGATAATGTAAACTCCAGCCTCCATGTACACATCCCTACTCTGGATCTGAACCTGAAAGATCTGATGTATTGTAATGCTGATAAGAACTATATAATGCAATATATATAATGTTTATTGTTGATTCAGTTTGTTGTTCTAACACGAAGGATTTTATACAATAAAAATACTTGCCCGTGCCACCAGGCAGTGAAGATCTGAGAGAAATGAGTTAAAAAACACATTTTCATACATTGTGTTATATTTACATAATAGCACTAAAACACTGAAATAATATTTAATAATACATTTTTTTCTCACATTCAACCGTCACACAAACATTTAGCATCCTTGCTACGGGCTTCATTCAAACCAGCTACGTTAATTAGCAATATTGGCTAGTTCTTTTTCACTTGACGCCATGGTTGATGTTTACTGTAAAATTCTGTGAAAGTAAAGTTTATTAAAGTGATGTTATTGTTATAAAGTTAATATAGTTTGGTGTTTCACAGAGTCCTTTAAAAGTTTAGCTCCGAGCCTGGCGGTAAGAAACCGTCTCTCACTTCAGCAGCACTGAGCTACACAGGACAGACTGGAGCTGCGACGTGATTGGCTGACGCTGTAATCACGTGATCGGCTCTCGCGACAAGTGATTGACACTGTGCCCGCCCCCTGATAGTTAGCACTTTTTTTTGTAAAGAACCGAAAACCGTCCGAGAAGAGAAGGGGCTGTGACGTCACAGGGGTGAGTTCGATAGCGTCACATGAGGAGAAGGGATTAAATTCCACTTCTGATTCAATCAGCTCATTTACTGCATTATACACATCATCACACAACAGGTTTAAGCTCCTACAATCCTCACTATTATTATTATTATTATTATTATTATTATTATTATTATTATTATTATTATTTTTCTCATCACTTTACTGTAGGACTGAACACTAAACTTTACAGCTCGCGCGATTCACTTTACTGTGTTCACAAGAGTCACTGATGAATCGGTTCTGAACCGAAATCCGCCCGCGGTTTTTTTAAATTTATTTTACAGCGCTGTTCGTTATTCTGCGTTTTCCACTTTCTTACAGCTGAATATATTTTTAAAGAGAATCTACTTTAATAACGATCTGTTTGTGTTTTTGTAGATAAAGCAATCCGAGAGAAAATGGAGAATTCATACTCACGTGATTCAAAGGTGAGTCAGGTTCATGTGAATCAGTGAGTCGGTTTGATCAGAAAATGGATGTTAATTATTTTGATTCTGGAACTGAAACAGGAAAATTGTTGATATTTATGCTCGCTGTTGTAATGATTAAAAACTCTCCTTTTTAAAGCACTGACTCTGATGAACTCCATGTGCTCTTTATAGATGAGTGAGAAGAAGAGAAGAAGAACAGCTGGAGCAGATGGAGTGTCCACTCTGAGCACCACATCTGACCAGAGACCGAGGTGTTTCAGGGACATTAGGGACCTCATTCTTCACCTGAGCGATGATTTATGATCAATCTCTGACTCTCAGTAATGTTTTATTCAGTTTATTTACACTTGAATAAATGATTAGATGCTGACTTCCTCTGTGTGTGTGTGTGTGTGTGTGTTTAAAGGGAATGGAAGGCTGTAACCAGGGGCATGATGAAGAAGGTAAGAGTGTGAGAATAAGGAATAATGAACAGGATGTGAATATGAGAATGAGGTGATTGATCTGGCTAATGAAGAGATGAATCAGTGTATTGCGTAATATTCTACTGGCTGTATTGATGTGAGAAACAGCAGATTCAGTCATGTGTGTAAATCTCTACATTTATTTATAGCAGTGTTATTCATTCTTATGTGAAGAGTTATGTGTTATGTTTCATTAGGTTGAACACGTCGTCATGTCACTGATCACGTTTCATATTCAAGCTGATTTTCTTTTTTTTACTTCCAAAGGTCTCAAGGTTGGAGTTTGCTGCTGCATCCACTAAAATCGTGACCTCGGTGTCGTCTGCTGTCGTCCGGCGTTTACTGAAGCCTCTCAGCGAAGTCTTTGGGATCAAAGCGATTGTGGAGGCAAACGACAAGCTGAAGGCAATGGCCGAGTCGAAATCGAGCAAGTGCTGTTCCTCAGGCGCCTCAGCTCAAAGGTAAACTTTACTGCCCTTTGCTGCTCAGATTTCACTCTTAATATTCACAAGGATCAACTTTACTGCACTGTTTAATCAACACCTGACCAATCAGAATCCAGGATTAATCTTCATTCTCGTTACTGTTCTCTCTTCCCTGTGTGTGTATAAAGATCCCCAGTGGAGGTGTCTGACCTCATCTGTCATCTCGGTCAGAGAATCGTCACAGAGATTAAAGGTGCGATGCTGGAGGCGACCCGGGAGTACGGCATCAGGACGGAGGGCGAGCTGCTCTGTGAGTGCTTCATCACCTGCAGGAGGTCCAGTCTCACAGATAGATGATCTCAGCATCACCTGCACTAATGAGATCTGTGAAAGGATCCTGGCCCTGTATCACTCTACACAGCTCCACAGATCTGGAGGAGAGACAACTTCAGTAATGTCAGTAAAGTCTCTCCTGGAGTTCCAAAAACTAATGAAGGGCTTGGAAAAAGTTGTCTCGGTCAGCAGGTCCTCTTCGTGGGTTACTGTATCCACAACCTCTGACTCGGTCTCCATGACGCCTGAAGTGAAGACTCCTAGTTGTGCTTCATCATCTCCTCAATCTGTGAGTCCTTTCAGTGAGCAGTTTATGAGCGTAGCCTCAGAAGCGGTCACTGAAATTCTTTTGAAAGCGGAGCAAAAACTCTTTGCCCCAATGTCAGCTCAAACCTCTGTCCCTGCCTCCAGTGAGACAGAACCAAATTTCCTGATGAAGCTGGCCAAGAGCACAGCCACGGAAATTCTGCAGAAACTGTATGGTATACTTGGCAGGTGCAGTGAAGCTGACCAGTCTGGACCAGAACATGAGCAGAAATTCCTCTCTTTTGCTCAGAAGATCCAAAATGGACATCCACAAGCGGGTGTTTACATTCATCAGTGAGCGGCAGCAAGCGGTTTCAGAGAAAAGCAAGACGCTCTTAGACGCCTGTACCGAAACCGATGCCGAGCTCGATGACATCACGGAGGACGTCCAGAAATCTGCTGCTGCTGAACAGTTCCTGGATAAAGCCACTCAGGTTGCGAGCGATATCCTGGTGAAGAGGTTAACTTCACAGATTTCCTCAGGGTTAATCAGCGTGACAGGCTCGGGTTCCAACACAGCGACATCATCAACGTCAGTGGATCTGAATCGAGTCATTTCAGGTAGCGTAAACAAGATGATCGGAATAACTGACAGGGAAAAAACGGATCGGAAGCTCGGGTAGGTGAAGCTCAGGTCAGTGATGCTGATGCTTCCTCAGCTCCCTACACAAAGAGCTCCTCAATCTTTTCCACACAGCTCCAAGGTCTCTCTGGACTGGAAGAGAGCATTCTAGACGCAGAGAGAGAGCCTCTGCCTTCGGTCCAGAAGAGTCAGTACGTTCCTCTGCACCTTTTCACTGTGGTGCGTGATCAGCTGAAGGCTTTCTTCACTTCCTTCTCCAAAAGTGCTGCTGATGATAAAGGGACAGATCGGTCAGCACACTCAGAGAGCCAAGAGGACTGTGTGGTTCCCCTCCACATCGATGAGGAAGGCTCGGTTCACGAGCTGGACGTGGGTCGGAGTTTATCCGATTTTTGTTCTGGTCAGAAGGAACAGCATGTTACGCTCTGTGCAGTTTCCTTCTTGGCTGGTTTACAGGTTTGTCGAGGAGTCCACTCAGGCTTTACTGCAGAATGTGCTGAACATCGGGGCGAGCGACGGACATGATGGACGCTCGCTTCACACAGCTGAGGGTCAGGAGAAGAAGAAGAGGCCTAGAGTTCGCTTCATCGTGAAGACGAGCAGGCGCGTGGTGGTTAAGGTATGCAGAACTTTTTCTCTTAAATGTTCTAACGAGGTTCTGAGATGTTATCTGTAGTTATTGATAATTGGATGGTTTATTGAACATCAGCGACATTTACAGCATTAATCACATTCTTTAAGGTTATTAATAATCTTAGACGTCCAGTTCTGCTTCCTGATTTCTCTTTTTATCTTCATAATTTTCAGCGTCCCAAGCAGAAGAAGCGGCGCAGAGTTCCTCTGCCACAGGGTGACCGTCTCCACGAGGGTAAGTCTTTAAAACTAAATGAACCTGTGAGTTTGACCACGTTCACAACACTGACCTTTTTAGTGTATAACAGCTACTTCATCACTGCTTTGTATCCTGTGCTTTTAACTGGAGTGAGTGATGATAGCGATGGTGTTTGTTTATGATATGAGCTGATGATGTTTACAGAGCGTGATGATGATGATGATGTTTAAGAGTTTTAGGTTTTTTTTCGTTCCTGCAGCGTGTGTCCTGATAAAACAGCAGGTTTGGTCATTTTGCTGTAACTCTGCTTCTTCTCATTTCCAGACTCACGCGGAGAATCGAAGGCCTCGCGGTCCATCTTCAAGAACACTCGCAGAGCGCTGGGCAGGATCTTCTCCAACATCTCCCCAAAACCTTCACCGGCATCTTCAAAAAAAAAAACTCCAGAAACTCGTCAGAGTAGACCTGTGTCCGGTGACCGTTAACCAAGTTACCGTGGCAACATATACAGAAATATAACAAGACAGAAAAAGAACTGAACAAAAATAACCCATATCCACTTACGACAAACAAACAAACAAACAAACAAAAAAATAAATAAATAAATAAATAAAAGCACAGCTGGCTTTGTGTGTGTTTGGGTTATTCTAATGATTAGTTTTTCTGTTTTTTTATCTAATTTTTATCTTTACATTTTATTTTGAAATCACTTTCTACAGACATGAATAACTTTATATCTGTTACTGCATTTTGCTTTGTGTTTATTTGTGAATAAAGTGTGTATGTACACTTACCGTCCACTTTATTAGGAACACCTGTCCCCCCCGCTGATGTATGCAGTAATCCAATCAGCCCAAACAGGTGGCAGCAGCACAACGCGACAAAACTCATGCAGATCCAGGTCCAGAGCTTCAGTTACTGTTCACATCAAACATCAGGATGAAGAAAAAGTCTGATGTGAAAAACAGATTTCTTGTGTAAACGCTCACAGGATGGATTTTAAATCTGTTTATGTCCAGCTTGATGAACGTAAGATGGAGCGTGAAGAGAAGTGATCCTGCTGATTATTTCTGCTCCATGTGAATTCAGGTGAAAAGAAAATGAGTGTTAGATAAGAAACAGAATTTATTAACATTTGTCCTGGACAGTAATCTTCTGAAACATTAACATTAAGTTCTCCAGTGAGTAAATGACCAACAAACAAAACAGAGGAGTCTGACCGAGTCCATTCATCATTATATTTCAGTAAATAGCTCATAATATTTATTATACACTTTGGTGCTTAAAAAAATCAGTTTTAACTTTAGAAATGTACATGAATATTACACACAGTGATAATCACGCAGTGATAAACACAATCAAAGTAGAAAAAAAGGAGAGCGATGCATTTTACTGTATAAATATAAAGCTTATGGTTTTGGGGTTTTGCTGTAACACAGTCGTTTATCTGTATTCACTCCTAATGGCTTTGATTTCTTGACCACGACAGTGGACGCCGATTAATCTAGGAATTAAAATTTATCAGGAAAAGGATCAAGCATCAGATATTTTTCCTGCTGATGTGGAAGTTGACCTAAAAGTGTAGAAATGTACGGTGTAGGGGAAGGAAATAAGCCCTTACACAACTACAAACAGTTTATTTAAACAGGTTTAATTACAGATTATAGAAAAGGGTGACCTTCTGAGGAAACAGATTTATACTATATTGCCAAAAGTTTTGGGGCTCCTCCAGATCACTGAGTTCAGGTGTTGTGTATCAGGGGTTGGGCTCGGCCCCTTAGTTCCAGTGAAAGGAACTCTTAATGCTTCAGCATACCAAGACATTTTTTGGGCAATTTCATGCTCCCAACTTTGTGTGAACAGTTTGGGGATGACCCCTTCCTGTTCCAACATGACTGCACACCAGTGACCAAAGCAAGGTCCATAAAGACATGGATGAGTGAGTTTGGTGTGGAGGAACTTGACTGACCTGCACAGAGTCCTGACCTCAACCCCATAGAACACCTTTGGGATGAATTAGAGCGGAGACTGCGAGCCACGCCTTCTCGTCCAACATCAGTGCCTGACCTCACAAATGCGCTTCTAGAGGAACGTTCAAAAATTCCCATAAACACACTCCTAAACCTTGTGGAAAGCCTTCCCAGAAGAGTTGATGCTGTTATAGGTGCAAAGGGCGGGGCAACTCCATATTACATTCATGTGCAGGTAAAGGCAGACGTCCCAAAACTTTTGGCAACATAGTGTATTTACACAGCTGACATAACTAACACACTTACAGTTTTTTATGATTGCTTAAGCACAATTTTGAAAACAAGGCTCATTTTGTCAAAACACTCCACACACTTCATAGATCCACACACACACACACACACACACACACACACACACACACACACACACACACACACAGCAGCACCTCAGTTCTTTTGCAAGAACTTAAACAGTTCTTTTGGTTTAAAACTTTATATTAATTTAATAAACCCCACTTTGCCAGCGTATGGAACACACACGGTTCCTCACTCTGATTGTGTTTGATTCATGTACACACTGCTGTAATCTTAAACACTTATAACTTTTATAATGATAAAGTCTGGGTTAGATTTGTTTGTTAGTGTAGCGGATTTCACCCAGCACCACAAATGGACCACTGACACCAGGCTCTTTGGAGGAACAGCGTCTGCAGTTTATTAACAGAGGACAGACAATCAACACACACGCCTTCAGGTTCACTCTTTTCCAGCTGAAGGATGCGTGAGAAAATATGTTAAATACTGCCCTCCCAAACATCAACTGCAATTCGACTAGTAAACAGGTCACAAAATACGGCTATAAACATGCATTTTAAAATCAAAGTGACAGCTGCACACATTCACTACATTAAATGACATTTCCACAGACTCAACCCTCCAAAGTTATAAGTGGAGAAACTTTTTAACAGTGAAAACGCTGCGCTTCAATATGGTGCGCGGGCCGCAACGTTAAACAAACACATGTGTTTTATAAAACTCGGGAAATACATTAAACCCCTGGCGAAAAATGCATACATAAACTTGTTCCAATTTTATGACACTACTAGAATTAATATCATCTCAAAACTGATCTTAGTACAGCATATTTTTGCTCTTTATTGCAGAGCACTTCAAAGACATACCTGACTCTCTCCAGTCACAGGCAGTTCTGAGAGAGCAGGCGCGACCGGTCCCTCACCAATGACGTCACTCACAGAATGAACTCAAAATATTCATCATAAACAAAATTTCATATTTTTCCCTTGTTTTGCAGAACAAAATAAAGACGAAGCACATAAAAGTAAAATAATGCAGGTAATTAATTTTTCCAGATCCGTTTATACCAATTCAATAAAACAAATAAAAGTTTGCTGGAACAATTCGTTTAACAGAAAACTCCCAACACTACATTAGTGTAAAGTACATGAATATTACACACACACACACACGACAGCAGTACTGTACACTGATGAACATGTTTCTCTCACCACATTGTAAACCTTTCAATACATCCATGCTTTTGGAACCGCTTTGCTCCCCTTCGCGAGATGGAGTGCGACGCGGTGATCATCGGAGACTCCATCGTTCGGCACGTCCGTGCTACTGTGGCTAAAGGTAAGGTGCACACTCGCTGTCTTCCTGGTGCTCATGTTCCCGATGTCCCTGCACAGGTACCCGCGATCCTGAAGAAGAACATCGGAGCTGTGCACGATCCGTGCTGGCACGAACGACATCAGGCTGAGGCAGACGGAGATCCTGAAGAAGGACTTCAGGAGCCTGGTGGAGCTGGTACGCACCACATCGCCCACGACGAGGATCATCGTGTCAGGACCACTTCCCACGTTCCAGCGAGGAATCGAGAGGTTCAGTAGACTATTTGCTTTTAATGAATGGTTACAGTCATGGTGTCAAGATCAGAAATTACCTTTTGTTGATAACTGGAATCTTTTCTGGGAGCGTCCTAGGTTCTACCGTCCTGATGGCCTGCACCCAAGCAGAGTTGGAGCAGCAGTCCTCTCAGACAACATCTCCAGGACACTACGCACCATCTGACTGCTAAGCCATAACCCAGATTACAATTATGATAGCTACTGCTCAGCTCTCCAGACTGATACAAGTGCACACATAGCTCATCTTATAGAGACTGTGTCTGTTCCCCGAATAGTGAGATCAAAGAATAAATTCATTTATAGCCCTCGAAATTATCTAATCACAGTTATACCTGAAAAACGCCAAATAAATAAAGAAAAACAATTCCTAAAGTTTGGGCTTCTCAACATTAGGTCCCTTGCACAGAAAGCACTTATTGTTAATGAAATGATCTCAGATTATAGTTTTGATACACTCTGCCTTACTGAAACCTGGCTTAGGCCAAATGAATTCATTAGTCTGAATGAGTCCACTCCGTCAGGATATTAGTATAAGCATGAGCCCCGTCAGACTGGTCGTGGAGGTGGTGTGGCAACTATTTATAGCAACTCTCTTACCGTTACTCAGAAAACAGGAACCAGGTTTAACTCATTCGAAGCGCTTGTCCTTAATGTTACACTCACAGACATGAATAATAAATCTCTACTGTATCTTGCGCTGGTCACCGTATATAGACCCCCGGGGCCCTACGCCGATTTTCTTAAAGAGTTTTCACATTTACTCTCAGACCTACTGATTAATTTTGACAAGGTGTTGATTGTAGGAGACTTTAACATTCATGTAGACGATTCCAACGATGCCTTAGGATTCGCATTTATGGATTTATTAAATTCTTTTGGGGTTAAACAAAACATTACTAGACCAACTCATTGTTTTAACCATACACTAGATTTAGTTATATCACATGGAACAGATGTCACTGATATAGCTGTTTTACCTCAAAGTGATGATATCACAGACCATCACCTCTTAGTGTACACTCTACCTGTAGAACTTATTAGACACGTCTCCCCTCGTTATCGACTCGGTAGAACTATTATCCCGACCACTAAAGACAGATTCACAAGTAATCTACCGGATCTGTCTCAATTTCTCACCAGACCCCTAAATACAGATGACTTAGATGAATTAACTAACAGCATAGGCACTATTTTCACCAGCACACTAGACACTGTTGCCCCCATCCAATTAAAAAAGGTCAGAGATAAAACACCTGCACCATGGTATAATAGTCATACTCACGCCCTCAAGAGAGCAACCCGTAACCTCGAGCGAAAATGGAGAAAAACTAAATTAGAAGTCTTTAGAATTGCATATAAAGACAGTATGTCTAACTATAGACAGGCTCTAAAAGCTGCTAGGGCTGAGCATTTGAGCAAACTTATAGAAATAAACCAAAACAATCCCAGATTCTTATTTAGTACAGTGGCTAGACTGACAAAACATCAGATATCTGAAGAGAGTACTCCATCACAGCTTAATAGTGAGGACTTTATGAACTTTTTCACCGACAAAATTGATAGTATCAGGAATAAAATAATGGATGTTCAACCTTTGACAGCATACGGTGGTCTAGTCCAACCTAAAGCTCCACATTCAAAGCTACAATGCTTTACAGGTATAGGGCAGGAAGAGCTGTATAAACTTATCACCACGGCTAATTCAACAACATGTTTGTTAGATCCAATTCCAACTAGATTACTGAAAGAAGTGATACACACAGCTGGAGAGCCTCTCCTCAACATTATTAATTCCTCGTTATGTTTAGGTCACGTCCCTAAACCTTTCAAGCTAGCAGTTATTAAGCCTCTTCTTAAGAAACCTAAACTAGACCCTAATGACTTATTAAATTACAGACCGATTTCAAACATTCCCTTTATATCTAAAATATTAGAAAAGGTTGTGTCTACTCAATTATGCTCCTTCTTACAGGAAAACTTTATCCTTGAAGAATTTCAGTCAGGTTTCAGGCCCCATCATAGTACAGAAACTGCACTAGTTAAGATCACAAATGACTTGTTTTTAGCTTCGGACCAAGGCTGCATCTCAATATTAGTCTTACTTGATCTTAGTGCTGCATTCGACACTATAGATCATAACATTCTCGTAGACCGCTTACAAAACACATAGGTATTCAGGGACAGGCGTTAAAATGGTTTAGATCCTACCTGTCTGATCGATACCAGTTTGTAGATTTAAATGGAGAACAGTCCAGTGTAATGCCAGTGAAATATGGGGTCCCACAAGGATCAGTTTTAGGACCTCTGCTTTTCTCAATATACATGCTTCCCTTAGGCAACATCATTAGAAGGCATGGGATTAGTTTCCATTGTTACGCTGACGATACACAGTTATATATCTCATCAAAACCAGATGAAATATCTAAACTGTCTAGATTAACAGAGTGCGTTAAAGATATTAAAGACTGGATGGCTGATAATTTTCTATTACTAAATCCTGATAAGACAGAGATATTACTGATTGGTCCAAAAACCAGTACACAGAAGCTCTCACAATTCAACCTGTACTTAGAAGGATGTTCTATTACTACTAGCTCTACAGTGAAAGACCCGGGCGTAATATTAGACAGCAGTTTGTCCTTTAACAACATATTTCTGATATTACAAAAACAGCCTTCTTCCACCTCAGAAATATCGCCAAGCTTAGGAACATTTTATCTGTATCTGATGCTGAAAAGCTAGTTCATGCATTCATGACCTCCAGACTGGACTATTGTAATGCATTACTAGGTGGTTGTCCTGCATCTTCAATAAACAAGCTACAGTTGGTCCAGAATGCAGCTGCTAGAGTCCTTACCAGGTCAAGAAAGTATGACCATATAACCCCAATATTATCATCCCTGCACTGGCTACCTGTTAAATTTAGAATTGATTATAAACTAGCTCTACTTACATACAAGACCCTAAATGGTTTAGCTCCCACGTATCTAGCCAGTCTTCTAACACGTTACAATCCATCACACTCCTTAAGATCTCGAAACTCCGGACTTCCGGTAGTTCCCAGAATATCAAAGTCTACAAAAGGGGGTAGAGCTTTTTCGTATTTAGCTCCTAAACTTTGGAACAGTCTTCCTGACAGTGTTCGGGGCTCAGACACAGTCTCCCAGTTCAAACGTAGACTAAAGACATATCTCTTTAGCCAGGCATACACGTAATACATCCCATAACTTTGTGCTCCAATACGTCCGATTAAATGCACATTATCATCTAGTGCCTGCTAATATTATGAATAGCAGCTACGCTAATTCCTTTCCATTTGTTTCCCTTCTTCTACCCATCCCCGAGACACACAGAGATTGTGCCAGCTCCGGTGGCATCCAGAGATGGACCAGCTCCAGCCGGGTTCTGCTCTTTGAGGACTGGAGATTTCAAAGTAGCACTGCCAACACTATATGGAGATTTTACACACAACATTCTACACATGCTGTATCTGCATCACACAACTAATGCAGAAAGGACATTGTTCATATCACACTCTCCGTGTGTCACCCAGATGAGGATGGGTTCCCTTTTGAGTCTGGTTCCTCTCAAGGTTTCTTCCTAATACCATCTAAGGGAGTTTTTCCTTGCCACAGTCGCCTGAGTCACCTTAGGCTCGCTCACTAGGGAAAATTTTGTCTAACATCTAGGACTGTTTGTTTGTATGTTTATTGTTTCTTATGTTCTGTAAAGCTGCTTTGAGACAATGCTGTTTGTTAAAAGCGCTATACAAATAAAATTGAATTGAATTGAATTGAATTAAAGGTTTATTTTGCACTGAAAATCAGAACATTCTCCAAATACGATATAATACACCAACAAAAACATGTGGAGACAAAACAAAAGCATACGTTTAAAGTTTAAAAAAAAAAAAAGAAGCAACCTAAGCATCTCTTCGCCTAGCTGGATCTGGACACAGCACTTCATCCACATCACAGGCGATGTCCTCTCTCACAAGACAGCGAGGGAAGAATCTTCTGGAATGGAGAATCCGTCCTTGCACAGACCCTGCATCGGTCAGGTCACTCGCCTCCTCCATGGCGTGAATGAGGGGTGTCCTGACATAGGGCTGGAGATCGTATACCTTCCACCACCATGCAGAAAAAAACTCTTCAGTGTGGTTGAGGAAGGGAGAGTGTGGTGGGAGGTATTGCAGTGAACATTGGGGATGATCATGAAAGCAGTTTTGGACCAGAGCAGATCGGTGGAAAGACACGTCGTCCCAGACGACAATGTATCTCATCTGCTTGGCATCCATTTATTGTCTGTCTAAAAATGTGATAATGTGGGCCGTGTTGTCAGGACCTAACCCGGCCCGGCGGTGTAGGATCCCATTCTGCGTGATTGCAGCACACATCATGATGTTCCCTCCACGTTGGCCCGGGACGTTCAGAATAGCTCTATGGCCAATGATGTTTCTCTCTCTTCTTCTTACTTTAGTCGGGTTAAACCCAGCCTCAGCTATTAAAATAAATTCATGTGAGATTGGATCACCATCAATTAGCAGAACTCTCTGAAAAAAAGAAAAAAGAAAAAAAATAGAGAGCATGTAAAAAGGTTTTGTGTGCAGTGGACAGTACTGAAGTGGACATTCCTTACCTCCACATGTTCACGCCGTAGGTCTTTTACTCTTTCAGAATTTCTTTCAAATGGCACTCGGTACAGCTGTTTCATCTGGATGTGATGTTTTATAAGGATTCACGCCAGTGTTGTTAGAGAGACCTGATGGGCATTACTGAAAACTGTGTGGTCATTCAGGATGTTTGTCTGAATTTCTCTAAGACGTATGGCATTATTGACCAGAACCATGTTTATAATAGCTCTCTCTTGTTCCTCTGTGAATATGGGAATCTTCCTCCTCTACGTTCTCCACCCTCAATCCTATGGAGATCAATCAAAATACATCTTACAGTAAATGTCACAAGACAGCACACAAGACGTCATCTCAGACCCGGAACACAGTGACTGGTACCAAACAGTACTGATGGAGGTCATGTAGTAGGCTATATTGTACTGTAGACAGCAGAGAAAAGTTGTTTTTTTACCTGTGCTCTTGTCGAAATGTCCGAATTACTGAAGCGACAGTAAATCTGCTGAGGTTGTGCTGAACTCTCTGGCCAGCCTCTCTCAAGGTCAGCCCATGGTTTACAACACGGTACACCAAGGCTGCTCCGATCGCATCTGATAAATGCGTGGACTGCCCCTCTCATCCTAACTCTTCCTCTTACTGCGACATTGCCTTCCATTTTTGTTGAAGACAGGTAAACTCACCTGTTTCCTTTTTATAATGCTTACACCTGATCGTTGAGTTTATAGTTAAGCACCTGAGTGTGTGCACATGTGACGGCCATGTTTGATTAATTGGGTTATAGGGCCGGTGTTTTGGAAAGCAGTGTCTTGAAATGGCAAATAAGTGACATTATGTTAGATTTCTGTGTCTAATGTAGAGAAGTGTGTGTAGTGTTTTGTAAAACAATGTGAGGATGAGAATGTGCTCATAGTCGTGCAGATCTGGGCTGAGGATGTGCTCCTTGAGTGTAAGGTTTTAGTAACTGTGTGTTATTTTCAATTTTAGTGTGTAAGCAATCATAAAAAACTGTAACATAACTAAATTAATGTTATTTATTTGAAACAGTGCACAACACACACACAATTATTGAATGTGAGGCTAAAATCTTGTACAGCAGAGATGCATATGAAACTGTGTGTGTGTGTGTGTGTGTGTGTGTGTGTGTGTGTGTGTGTGTGTGTTCATTCAATCAGTTGCGCTTCTCAGTAAAGGCTGATGTGTTTTATATGAATGTTCACTTTAATGCATTGTATTTATAGACATACATTCTCTCTCTCTCTCTCTCTCTCTCTCTCTCTCTCTCTATCTCTATCTCTCTCTCTCTATCTCTATCTCTCCCTCTCTCTCTCTCTCTCTCTCTCTCTCTCTCACTCTCTCTCTCTCTCTATCTCTATCTCTCTCTCTCTATCTCTATCTCTCCCTCTCTCTCTCTCTCTCTCTCTCTCACTCTCTCTCTCTCTCTCTCTCTCTCTCTCTCTCTCTCTCTCTCTCTCTCACTCACCACACACACACACACACACACACACACACACACACACACACACACACACATACGGGTTAATTTATGGCTGTCAGTCACTCATTTAGAGCTCCATTATTTGATTGTGCACAGCTGTCACTCTCCTCAGAGATAATTATTATATTTCTGCTGTGGATTTTAGGAGCATGTGACGCTTAAAATAAAATAAAACTAAATGAAATCAAAGACAATTAAAAAGTACAAAAGAATTCTATTTCAGAGTTGTGCTCCATCTATCCTGAGAGAGAGAGACAGAGAGAGAGACAGAGAGAGAGACAGAGAGAGAGAGAGACATACCTCAGCCCCTAACCCTGTGCTGTTCTTGAGAGAATGTAGTGTGCTTCGTAGCTTTCGCTATTGTATGTGTAGTGAGTATGTGTAGTGAGCGTGTGTAGTGAGTATGTGTAGTGAGCATGTGTAGTGAGCATGTGTAGTGAGTATGTGTAGTGAGTATGTGTAGTGAGTATGTGTAGTGAGTATGTGTAGTGAGCATGTGTAGTGAGCATGTGTAGTGAGTATGTGTAGTGAGCATGTGTAGTGAGTATGTGTAGTGAGTATGTGTAGTGAGCGTGTGTAGTGAGTATGTGTAGTGAGTATGTGTAGTGAGTATGTGTAGTGAGCATGAGTAGTGAGTATGTGTAGTGAGCAGTGTGGGAGTGAGTATGTGTAGTGAGCATGTGTAGTGAGTATGTGTAGTGAGCGTGTGTAGTGAGGTGTGTAGATGAGTATGTGTAGTGAGCATGGTAGTGAGTATGTGTAGTGAGCGTGTGTAGTGAGTATGTGTAGTGAGCGTGTGTAGTGAGTATGTGTAGTGAGTATGTGTAGTGAATATGTGTAGTGAGCATGAGTAGTGAGTATGTGTAGTGAGCATGTAGTGAGTATGTGTAGTGAGCGTGTGTAGTGAGTATGTGTAGTGAGCATGTGTAGTGAGTATGTGTAGTGAGCATGAGTAGTGAGTATGTGTAGTGAGCGTAGTGTAGTGAGTATGTGTAGTGAGCGTGTGTAGTGAGTATGTGTAGTGAGCGTGTGTAGTGAGTATGTGTAGTGAGATGTGTAGTGATATGTGTAGTGAGCGTGTGTAGTGAGTATGTGTAGTGAGCGTGTGTAGTGATATGTGTAGTGAGCGTGTGTAGTGAGTATGTGTAGTGAGTATGTGTAGTGAATATGTGTAGTGAGCATGAGTAGTGAGTATGTGTAGTGAGCATGTAGTGAGTATGTGTAGTGAGCGTGTGTAGTGAGTATGTGTAGTGAGCATGTGTAGTGAGTATGTGTAGTGAGCATAGTAGTGAGTATGTGTAGTGAGCATGTAGTGAGTATGTGTAGTGAGCGTGTGTAGTGAGCGTGTGTAGTGAGCTGTGTAGTGAGTGTGTAGTGAGCGTGTGTAGTGAGTATGTGTAGTGAGTATGTGTAGTGAGTATGTGTAGTGAGCGTGTGTAGTGAGTATGTGTAGTGAGCGTGTGTAGTGAGTTGTGTAGTGAGCATGTAGTGAGTATGTGTAGTGAGCGTGTGTAGTGAGTATGTGTAGTGAGTATGTGTAGTGAGCATGTGTAGTGAGCATGTGTAGTGAGCGTGTGTAGTGAGTATGTGTAGTGAGTATGTGTAGTGAGCATGTGTAGTGAGCATATGTAGTGAGTATGTGTAGTGAGCGTGTGTAGTGAGCATGTGTAGTGAGCGTGTGTAGTGAGCGTGTGTAGTGAGCGTGTGTAGTGAGCGTGTGTAGTGAGTGTGTGTAGTGAGTATGTGTAGTGAGTATGTGTAGTGAGCATGTGTAGTGAGCGTGTGTAGTGAGTCGTGTGTAGTGAGCGTGTGTAGTGAGCGTGTGTAGTGAGTATGTGTAGTGAGTATGTGTAGTGAGCGTGTGTAGTGAGCGTGTGTAGTGAGCGTGTGTAGTGAGCGTGTGTAGTGAGTATGTGTAGTGAGCATGTGTAGTGAGCGTGTGTAGTGAATATGTGTAGTTAGCGTGTGTAGTGAGTATGTGTAGTGAGCGTGTGTAGTGAGTATGTGTAGTGAGCATGTAGTGAGTATGTGTAGTGAGCGTGTGTAGTGAGTATGTGTAGTGAGCGTGTGTAGTGAGCGTGTGTAGTGAGTATATGTAGTGAGCGTGTGTAGTTAGCGTGTGTAGTGAGCGTGTGTAGTGAGCGTGTGTAGTGAGCGTGTGTAGTGAGCGTGTGTAGTGAGTATATGTAGTGAGCGTGTGTAGTTAGCGTGTGTAGTGAGCGTGTGTAGTGAGTATGTGTAGTGAGCGTGTGTAGTGAGCGTGTGTAGTGAGCGTGTGTAGTGAGCGTGTGTAGTGAGTGTGTGTAGTGAGCGTGTGTAGTGAGTATGTGTAGTGAGTATGTGTAGTGAGTATGTGTAGTGAGTATGTGTAGTGAGTATGTGTAGTGAGCGTGTGTAGTGTATTATTACTCTGGTTGTGTTTAAGGGACTTTTACTGCATTTCACATTAAATTATGAAACATCTTACACTTTAACAGTGCTAAGTTCCTGTTAGCATGTTTACCTTAACACTATGCTGTGATTAACCTGTTGCTTTAATAAACTGATGGGTTTTTTTTTTGTTTTGTTCCTCTGAGTTTCTGGGAGGAATCTGTGCTCTTCTCAGTCGTGCTGCTGCAAAACTCCCATCATTCAAACCCCAGAAAGAGAAAAACCTTCTTTCAGACGGCTGAATAGATGTTATTTCTTTGCCCTGAAACATCTATTCATGAGAGTTTGTGTGCTTTTACACTGAGAGGCAGAGAAGAGAGTGCAGACCCGTGACTCAGTGGTGCAGCTGCACATCACTGCTTTACATTAATGCTGTCTATCGTTTCCATAGTAACGGCTGATTCACAGGGGCGTGTACAGCACAGGCTTCACATACACAGATTAAAAACACCTTTAATCCCATGACATTTCCTGTGTGGAGATGTGTGTGTAATGGTCATGTGTTTATAGCTGCTATAAAGTAAGTGACAACAGGAACTGATCTGTTCTGCAATAGTAAATGTAACTATAAATGGATAAAAATACATGCTGTGTTGTTCATGAAATGGTGATTGTTGGTAAATGCTGTGATATAAGAGCAATAAAACGCTTCAGTGTCAGAGGTGTGTGACTTCTACACATTATTATACCGAAATATTTTGATAACTTTATCAGAATGTGAGCGTTTTGTTCCTCTGTGACATCATTAAGACCCGGAAATCACACAGACGAGAGGGCTACCATCTAACACGTGCACTCTGACATGCTAATTCCGTAGGCTAATGAATTAATCAGTACCTGATTACATACAAGCACTCTGCCAAAACCTGTGTGTGTGTGTGTGTGTGTGTGTGTGTGTGTGTGTGTGTGTGTGTGTGTGTGTGTGTGTTTGTGTGTACATTTTGATTAACAGTAATTTATTAGTGTCAGTAATCATTGCACGGTGTCCTTGGCTTTGCCTGGTCTGAGTGCACGCACACACACACACACACACAAACACACACACACACACACACACACACACGTACATGGGAAAATTAAATAAATCAAATAAAGGACCACATGCAGCTAGAAGTAAGCTTTCTGATTACAGAGGAACTGTGGATGGTCTTTCTGTTTCATCTCGTCCAGCAGTAAAAGATCTTGGTGTGATTATTGACCCTGGTCTTTTGTTTGAAGCTCATGTAGATAATATCACTAGAGTAGCCTTCTTCATTCATTCATTCATTGTCTACCGCTTATCCAATCTATTCTCGGGTCATGGGGAGCTCATCGGGCATCAAGGCAGGATACACCCTGGACGGAGTGCCAACCCATAGCAGGGCACACACACACAAAAATTTAGAGCTGCCAATCAACCTACAGTGCATGTCTTTGGACCAGGGGAGGAAACCCCTGAGGCACAGGGAGAACGTGCAAACTCCACACACATGTGGCGGAGGCAGGAATCAAACCCTCAAACCTGGAGGTGTGAGGCAAACGTGGTAAACACCAAGCCACTGTGCCCCCCAAGTAGCCTTCTTCCATCTTAGAAATATTGCTAAGATAAGAAATATGATGTCACTTCATGATGCAGAAAAACTAGTTCATGCTTTTGTTAGCTCTAGGTTGGATTACTGTAATGCCTTACTGTCTGGATGTTCCAGTAGGAGCATGAACAAGCTCCAGTTAGTCCAGAACACAGCAGCTAGAGTCCTAACTAGAACCAGAAGATATGAACACATCACTCCTATCTTAGCCACACTACACTGACCCCCAGTCAAATTCCACATTGATTATAAAATACTGTTACTGACCTATAAAGCACTGAATGGTCTCGCGCCACAGTACCTGAGTGACCTTTTGGTTGTTTATGATCCGCCACGCCTACTCCCATCAAAGGGTGCAGGTTATTTGGTAGTACCTCAAGTAGCAAGGCTACAGCAGGGGGCGGAGCTTTCTCTTACAAAGCCCCACAGTTATGGAACAGTCTTCCAATCAGTGTTTATAATGATTTATAATCCCACTCTCAGTGTATATAATGATTTATAATCCCACTCTCAGTGTTTATAATGATTTATAATCCCACTCTCAGTGTTTATAATGATTTATAATCCCACTCTCAGTGTTTATAATGATTTATAATCCCACTCTCAGTGTTTATAATGATTTATAATCCCACTCTCAGTGTTTATAATGATTTATAATCCCACTCTCTGTGTTTATAATGATTTATAATCCCACTCTCTGTGTTTATAATGATTTATAATCCCACTCTCTGTGTTTGTAATGATTTATAATCCCACTCTCTGTGTATATAATGATTTATAATCCCACTCTCAGTGTTTATAATGATTTATAATCCCACTCTCAGTGTTTATAATGATTTATAATCACACTCTCAGTGTTTATAATGATTTATAATCACACTCTCAGTGTTTATAATGATTTATAATCCCACTCTCAGTGTTTATAATGATTTATAATCCCACTCTCAGTGTTTATAATGATTTATAATCCCACTCTCTGTGTTTATAATGATTTATAATCCCACTCTCTGTGTTTATAATGATTTATAATCCCACTCTCAGTGTTTATAATGATTTATAATCCCACTCTCAGTGTTTATAATGATTTATAATCCCACTTTCAGTGTTTATAATGATTTATAATCCCACTCTCAGTGTTTATAATGATTTATAATCCCACTCTCAGTGTTTATAATGATTTATAATCCCACTCTCAGTGTTTATAATGATTTATAATCCCACTTTGTGTTTATAATGATTTATAATCCCACTCTCAGTGTTTATAATGATTTATAATCCCACTCTGTGTTTATAATGATTTATAATCCCACTCTCTGTGTTTATAATGATTTATAATCCCTCTCTCAGTGTTTATAATGATTTATAATCCCACTCTCAGTGTTTATAATGATTTATAATCCCACTCTCAGTGTTTATAATGATTTATAATCCCACTCTCTGGTGTCACCCAAATGAGGTTAACATGCTCTTTTCAGTCTGGTTCCTCTCCAGGCTAATTCCTCATGTCATCTCAGTGAGTTCCATTCACCACCTTCACTCCTGACTCTCTCATTACAATTTTTAGATTTCTGTGAAGCTGCTGTGAGAGAATGAATCTCGAATTAACAAAAACTTAAACATCATTGTGCAAGAAATTGAAAGCAGAATGCAAATACAATTGATTTGAAATGGAATAAATCAATCAATGACAATACCACAATTGAATAAGAATATAAGAACGACAGACTACACACACACACACACACACACACACACACACACACACCTACACACACTCACACACACATACACAGTTTAATGTGATAATGAAGCCTATTTAGTTGATATATATTAGCTGCAGGAGGGAAAAATCCATTTCCTGCCTTTTCTACTTGCAGTGAAGATTTTGTGTGTGTGTGTGTGTGTGTGTGTGTGTGTGTGTGTGTGTGTGTGTGTGTGTGTGTGTGTGTGCCCCTGGTGAGAGTTTGACAGATCAGATTTATCACAAAGATAAGGCCAATGCACTGAAAGCAAAATAAATACACTGTGTGAGAGAGGAAGAGAGAGTGCATAACCCAGACTCCTCCCCCTACATGACATCATAAACACAGACCCCTCCCCCTACATTACATCATATCCCAGGTTCCTCCCCCTGTATCACATCATAACCCAGGCCCCTCCCCCTACATCACATCATAACCCAGACACCCCACGTACATGACATCATAACCCAGGCTCCTCCCCCTGTATCACATCATAACCCAGACTCCTCCCCCTACATTATACCCAATTTAAGGAACATTTTGTGAAGTCTGTTATTCATGGTTCATATTTATTAAGTCCTGAAGAAGACATTTATAAATGAACTGAAACCTGACTACAGTTTCAATCAGGAGGAAGTAATGGACCCTGTAACAGCAGAGTGTATTTAGTAGGTGATGTGCTGCAGTGGCTCACTTGCATTGGATTCAATATATACCACTACATTATATACTCCTTCACCATCCAGTCACCATGGAGTGACCATCAAGTGACCATCGAGCCACTCACAAACACACACACACACACACACACACACACACACACACACACACACACACACAAACACACACACACACACACACACACACACAAACACACAAACACACACACACACACACACAAACACACACACACACACACACACACACGTACACAAACAAACACACGCACACACACACACACACACACACACACACACACACACAAAACACACACACACACACAAACAAACACACACACACACACACACACACACACAAACACACGCACACACACACACACACACACAAACACACACACAAACACACACACACACACACAAACAAACACACACACACACACACACACACACACACAAACACACACACACACACACACACATACACAAACAAACACACACACACACACACACACACACACACACACACAAACACACACACAAACACACACACACACACACACACACACACACACAAACACACTCACACAAACACACTCACACACACACAAACACACACACACACACACACACACACACACACACACACACACACACACACACACACACTTCCAGTGCAGGGCCATTTAATACTCGTGTTCCCGTGCTGCAGAGAAACACTGTGTGGAATTTTAATGAGCAAAGGCGAGGCAGAGCCTCTAAACTCCTTCCTTCTCTCTCTCTCTTCCAGCTCTTAGCCCGTTTCCATCCCTCCATCTTTCACCGTTTACTCCTCCAACACACCACTTCCACTTCCATCACTCTGACAGCTCCAGAGGTGTGTGTGTGTGTGTGTGTGTGTGTGTGTGAGAGAGAGAGAGAGAGAACTCAGTACCTATTATTATTGTTATTATTATTATTATTATTATTATTATTATTATTATTATTATTATTATTATTATTAATAAGTAATATACCACATCAATTCTGTTTTATTTAATCATATTTTCATTTAAATGTATTACATTATTATAGCTGGACCTGCAAATATAACTTTTATTCATTCATTGTCTACCGCTTATCTGATCTATTCTCGGGTCACGGGGAGCCTGTGCCTATCTCAGGCGTCATTGGGCATCAAGGCAGGATACACCCTGGACGGAGTGCCAACCCATCACAGGGCACACACACACACACACACACACACAATACGGACAATTTAGAGATGCCAATCAACCTACAATGCATGTCTTTGGACCGGGGGAGGAAACCGGAGTACCCGGAGGAAACCCCCAAGGCACGGGGAGAACATGCAAACTCCACACACACACACACACGGCGGAGGCGGGAATCGAACCCCCAACCCTGGAGGTGTGAGGCAAACGTGCTAACCACTAAGTCACCGTGCCCCCCACTTTTATTAATTTAGATATTATTTTTCTAGTAAAAACAGTATTTTAAACCCTCAGAGTTTTTTTTCAGATTTTTACATCTAACAATTTAACAGTAAATTATTTCTCACACTTTAGACCAGAGAATCTCAGATCTTCAGTGCAGTGGAGTGTTTTAACCCCAGGACGAGGTTCTCTCCATGCAGCTGGTCTGAGGCATTTAGTTTAATGTAGGATCCATCACATGCTGCCTTATTAAAGGATCTGCTCTGGGGCTCGCTGTGGACTCAGCACTTTACTGACCACTCTATAAACTCTACACCGATCCTGATCACCACTGAACCACAGCCAAACACACACACATACACACACACATACACACACACATTATATATTACATTTCATTTTTCTAATAATGTGTGTGTTTGTGTATGTGTGTATATGTATGTGCATGTATGTATGTGTGTGTGTATATGTATGTATAATATTTCTGTTAATTAATATTTTAATATTAATATTTTTATTATTTTGCCATCTGTAAATAGATGTTTAAAAAGTGTGTAAAAAATACAAGATGTTGAGTAAATAATAATTGATGCAATGGGCGTGGCCTAAGAAACACATCTAATTAATCCTGCAGGCATGTACCAGTTGCTCGCATCATGGCATGTGGGCGTGGCCTGTTCTGCCTTCAAGATTTCTTGAAGAATGCTTCTAGTCCAAAAACACATGTCTTTTACATTAGCTCCGCCCACAGGTGAGGGTTGTTACACAGTTTAAACTGAAATGCACATGTGTAACAACTGGTTAGCAACTTTAGCTAAGTTCACTAGCTAAACTGTGCCTTTGGATAGTGAGATTAGACTAGCTGTATTATTGTGTGAATGAAACAGTAGGCAGGTTTGCTAGCAGGCTAGTTAACAGCGATGTTAGCAAGCTAAGTTTATAACGTGCAAGCTATGTTATACATATTAGCATGCCATTCTAGCTGATCCCGGATAAATAGAGAGGGTTGAGTATATTGGCAGGAGAATGTTGGACATGGAGCTGCCAGGCAGGAGGCAAAGAGGAAGGCCAAAGAGGAGGTATATGGATGGAATTAATGAGGATATGAAGCTAGTGGGTGCAAGTGTTGAGGATGCAGAAGATAGGGATAGGTGGAGAGAGATGATTCGCTGTGGAGACCCCTGAAGGGAAAAGCCGAAAGAAGAAGAAGAAGAAGAAGAAGAAGAAGAAGAAGAAGAAGAAGAAGAAGAAGAAGAAGAAGAAGAAGTGTGTTATTTAAAGTTCATTGTGTATTTATTTATTTATTAGATTTTTCACCAAACAGTCTTCAGTAGTAATGATTAAACAATGAAGCAATTAAATGCAACAGTTAATTAAGATAAACAATAGTTTACTATTATAATTCATTTATTATTTAATTAAAATTCAACAAATTTAAATAAGATTTATTCTAAGTGTTTTTTGTCATTTATTTGGAAAAACGTTAATGATAATCAGTGTAACTAAATAAAGAAACTACTTGTTTTTAAAAAAAAAAAAGAACAACTAAAGCAGTTATGTGACAAAAGTTCTATTATCTGCAATCTGAAAATAAATAAATCTAATAAAAATAAACATTTAAATAAAATAAAATCATTAATATAAACTATGACGACGAGAGCGGTGAATAAAGTGAATCTTCTTCTTCTTTGGGCTTTTCCCTTCAGGGGTCTCCACAGCGAATCATCTCTCTCCACCTATCCCTATCTTCTGCATCCTCAACACTTGCACCCACTAGCTTCATATCCTCATTAATTCCATCCATATACCTCCTCTTTGGCCTTCCTCTTTGCCTCCTGCCTGGCAGCTCCATGTCCAACATTCTCCTACCAATATACTCACTCTCCCTCCTCTGAACATGTCCAAACCATCTTAATCTGGCCTCCCTAACTTTGTCCCCCAAACGTCCAACATGAGCTGTCCCTCTGATGTACTCGTTCCTAATCCTGTCCAATCTTGTCACTCCCAAAGAGAACCTCAACATCTTCAGCTCTGCTACCTCGAGCTCTGACTCCTGTCTCTTCCTCAGTGACACTGTCTCTAAACCATACAGCATGGCCGGTCTCACCACTGTCCTGTACACCTTCCCCTTGATTCTTGCTGATATTTTCTGATCACACAGAACTCCCCACACCTTTCTCCACCCATTCCAACCTGCCTGCACTCGCTTCTTTACCTCATTCCCACACTCTCCATTACTCTGGACTGTTGACCCCAAGTACTTAAACTCCTGTACCTTCTTCACCTCTTCACCCTGTAACCTTACTGTTCCACTTCCCTCCCTTTCATTCACACACATGTACTCAGTCTTACTACAACTGACCTTCATTCCTCTTCTCTCCAGTGCAAACCTCCACCTCTCCAGGTTTTCCTCCACCTGCTCCCTGCTCTCACTACAGATCACAATGTCATCTGCAAACATCATTGTCCAAGAAGACTCCTGTCTGACCTCCTCTGACAACTGGTCCATCACTATAGCAAACAGGAAGGGGCTCAGAGCCGATCCCTGATGCAGTCCCACCTCCACATTGAACTCCTCTGTCTGACCTACAGCACACCTCACCACTGTCCTGCTCCTCTCATACATGTCCTGCACCACTCTGACATACTTCTCCGCTACTCCTGACTTCCTCATACAGTACCACAGCTCTTCTCTTGGCACCCTGTCATACGCTTTCTCCAAGTCTACAAACACACAGTGCAACTCCCTCTGACCATCCCTGTACTTCTCCATCAAAATTCTCAGAGCAAAAATTGCATCTGTTGTGCTCTTTCTGGGCATGAAGCCATACTGCTGCTCACAAATTTCCACTACCTTCCTTAACCTAGCTTCCACTACTCTTTCCCATAGCTTCATTGTATGGCTCATCAACTTTATCCCCCTATAGTTACTGCAACTCTGCACGTCACCCTTATTCTTAAAGATCGGCACTAACACACTTCTTCTCCATTCCTCAGGCATCCTCTCACTCTCTAAAACCCTGTTGAACAAACTAGCTAAAAATTCCACTGCTGCCTCTCACAGACACTTCCAGACCTCCACCGGAATGTCATCAGGACCAACTGCCTTCCCACTTTTCATCCTCTTCAAAGCCTTCCTGACTTCATCCTTTCTAATCTTATCTACTTCCTGTTCCACAGAGTTCACCCCTTCTACTCTTTTTTCCCTCTCATTTTCCTCATTCATCAGCTCCTCAAAGTATTCCTTCCATCTCCTCTGTACACTCTCCTCACTTGTGAGCACCCTTCCATCTCTATCCTTAATAACTCTAACTTGCTGCACATCCTTCCCATCTCGATCCCTCTGCCTAGCTAACCTGTACAAGTCCTTCTCTCCTTCTCTAGTGTCTAACCTAGTGTACAACTCTTCATATGCCTTCTGCTTGGCCTTAGACACCTCCCTCTTCACTCTGCGCTGTAACTCCTTGTATTCCTGTCTATTCTCTTCAGTCCTGTCCATGTCCCACTTCTTCTTGGCTAACCTCTTCCTCTGGATACTATCCTGAACTTCCTCATTCCACCACCAAGTCTCCTTATCTTCTTTCCTCCTTCCAGATGACACACCCAGCACCTTTCTCCCTGTCTCCCTGATCACTTCTGCTGTAGTTTCCCAGTCATCTGGCAGCACTACCTGACCACCCAGAGCCTGCCTCAACTTCTGTCTAAATTCCTCACAACATTCCTCCTTTTTCAGCTTCCACCACTTGGTTTTCTTCTCTATCTTTGACCTCTTCGTCTTACAGACCATCAAAGTCATCCTACACACCACCATCCTATGCTGTCTGGCTACACTCTCTCCCACTACCACTTTACAGTCACTAATCTCTTTCAGATTGCCTCTTCTACATAGAATGTAGTCTACCTGTGTTCTCCTACCTCCACTCTTGTAAGTCACTCTATGCTCCTCCCTCTTCTGAAAATAAGTGTTAACCACACCCATGTCCATCCTCTTAGCAAAGTCCACTACCATCTGTCCTTCTAGGTTCCTTTCCTTAACTCCAAACTTGCCCATCACCTCCTCATCACCTGTGTTCCCCTCGCCAACATGTCCATTAAAATCTGTTCCTATCACCACTCTCTCACCCGTGGGAATACTCTCCATCACCTCATCTAATTCACTCCAGAATCTCTCTTTCTCCTCTAACTCACAACCTACCTGTGGGGCATAACCACTAACAACATTCAACATCACCCCTTCAATCTCTAACTTCAGACTCATCACCCTGTCTGACACTCTCTTCACCTCCAGGACATTCCTCACAAACTCCTCCTTCAGGACCACACCTACCCCATTTCTCTTACTATCCACACCATAATAAAACAGCTTGAATCCTGCTCCTATACTACAAGCCTTGCTACCCTTCCACCTGGTCTCCTGTACACACAGTATATCCACCTTCCTTCTCTCCATCATATCAGCCAGCTCTCTACCTTTCCCTGTCATAGTACCAACATTCAGAGTTCCTATTCTCAGTCCTACACTCTTACCTTTCCTCTTCTCTCTCAGTCTGCGCACTCTCCTCCCTCCTCTACTTCTTCGACCAACAGTAGCCCAATTTCCACCGGCGCCCTGTAGGTCAACGGCGCCGATGGCGGTCGTTGTTAACCCGGGCCTCGACCGATCCGGTATGAAATTCATACTGACGATTCGCATGGTTAAATGGCCCTTCCTGACGCAACCCTCTCTATTTATCCGGGCTTGGGACCGGCACAGAAGTCACTGGACTGTGACCCCCATGGCTAGATTCGGTGAATAAAGTGAATAATACTCCGTAAACGTCGACGTCGGCGTGTCGTCAGAGCAGGAAGACAGCAGCAGCTTAGAGTTCGACGTGAACATGTAGCTCATAATGAAGCTAATGACGTGTTAATTAACTTAATGATCTCCAGCCATCTCATTTACTCACTGATTATATCAGCTAATTAATTAATTACACTTTAGTTAGTACAGAATAAAGAATAACTCTTTAACTGCTGATCAATTCTCTTTAAATGTTTGTGTAAAAAGAACAGAAGGAGAGTTTACAAACATTTATGAGATATAGTTTTTCTTCCTGTTTATATGTCAATCAGCTGCAAAGTGCCAAGTATGTTCATCTCATTTGCATATAGCCACACCCACAAAACTCCATATAAGGTAACATGCACAGGCAGCTTGGGAGCAGGAGATGAGTGCTCAGGATAAAAAATAAATAAATAAATAAATACATAAATAAATACATAAATAAACAAACAAACAAATAAATAATAATAATAATAATAATAATAATAATAATAATAATAATAATAATAATAATAATAATAATAAAGTGAGCATCAGCTGAGGTGTTTTGTTTATGTCATGGTTCAGTGCAGACAGGTAGATTTTTAAAAAATTATTTCTTTTAATTAAATCCAGTAAAATAAAGTGACTGGTTTTGACTGGGTTTGTCCTGGATGGAGCTCTTACTCCCTGAGTGAGCTAGCATGAGGATGTGTTTCTGAAGCTCTTCTAGAAGTCTTTGTGGAGAAACATCTGGAAACGTCAGAAACAAAGCGTTGAAGCTGCACAGTATGTTCCAGAGAGAAGCTGCAGTCAGCCATGCAGATGATCTGAGCTGAAGTCCATCAGGTCCAGGGTTACATTCAGTAGGAAATGTACACAGGAGCACCAGGAGGGTAGGAAGGGTTTTTACTGAAACCACAGGATCTTCATCAGCAGCAGATTTCAGTGGAAACTCTCTGACCGATGACCGACTCATTAATCACTTCGTCTCCAGCTCCGGTAATGAGGGCGAGTGTGTGGAGTATTAACTGAGAAATGAAGACTGGAATGTTAGAGAGAGTTTTATTAAACGTTCCTCACACTTTAAAGGGAGTTTTATTGAGTTTACTATAACAACCGAATGTGTTGAACTGAGAACATATGGAAAAGCTCGCTGAGGTTAAACAATAACGCAATAAAGCCCGCAAACTGCAGTTTATTACCTACTCAATGCCATAATCAATTACATTACATTTATTACATAAATAATGCATAAAGAAAGGTGGGCAGTGCTGTCCTGCTGTGATGGACAGTGGCCAGAAAAAGAAATGTAGAGGAGTAAATCATTTTAAAAAGTAAACAAACAAATAAATAAATCACTTTAAATCCCAGAAATTTAATTTTAAAAATAAAGAGTTGTCTTGAGTTAGAGCTGTGTGTGTGTGTGTGTGTGTGTGTGTGTGTGTGTGTGTGTGTGTAAAATTTCCTTTAAACTTTGTGCTCATTCACAGAGCATTCTTCTCTAATATT
>JAUCMX010000008.1:28653585-28673585 GCA_033459395.1 Hemibagrus guttatus | reverse complement strand
CCTATGTAGAAGAGGCAATCTGAAAGAGATTAGTGACTGTAAAGTGGTAGTGGGAGAGAGTGTAGCCAGACAGCATAGGATGGTGGTGTGTAGGATGACTTTGATGGTCTGTAAGACAAAGAGGTCAAAGATAGAGATGGAGAAGAAAACCAAGTGGTGGAAGCTGAAAAAGGAGGAATGTTGTGAGGAATTTAGAGAGAAGTTGAGGCAGGCTCTGGGTGGTCAGGTAGTGCTGCCAGATGACTGGGAAACTACAACAGAAGTGATCAGGGAGACAGGGAGAAAGGTGCTGGGTGTGTCATCTGGAAGGAGGAAAGAAGATAAGGAGACTTGGTGGTGGAATGAGGAAGTTCAGGATAGTATCCAGAGGAAGAGGTTAGCCAAGAAGAAGTGGGACATAGACAGGACTGAAGAGAATAGACAGGAATACAAGGAGTTACAGCGCAGAGTGAAGAGGGAGGTGTCTAAGGCCAAGCAGAAGGCATATGACGAGTTGTACACTAGGTTACACACTAGAGAAGGAGAGAAGGACTTGTACAGGTTAGCTAGGCAGAGGGATCGAGATGGGAAGGATGTGCAGCAAGTTAGAGTTATTAAGGATAGAGATGGAAGGGTGCTCACAAGTGAGGAGAGTGTACAGAGGAGATGGAAGGAATACTTTGAGGAGCTGATGAATGAGGAAAATGAGAGGGAAAAAAGAGTAGAAGGGGTAAACTCTGTGGAACAGAAAGTAGATAAGATTAGAAAGGATGAAGTCAGGAAGGCTTTGAAGAGGATGAAAAGTGGGAAGGCAGTTGGTCCTGATGACATCCCGGTGGAGGTCTGGAAGTGTCTGGGAGAGGCAGCAGTGGAATTTTTAGCTAGTTTGTTCAACAGGGTTTCAGAGAGTGAGAGGATGCCTGAGGAATGGAGAAGAAGTGTGTTAGTGCCGATCTTTAAGAATAAGGGTGACGTACAGAGTTGCAGTAACTATAGGGGGATAAAGTTGATGAGCCATACAATGAAGCTATGGGAAAGAGTAGTGGAAGCTAGGTTAAGGAAGGTAGTGGAAATTTGTGAGCAGCAGCATGGCTTCATGCCCAGAAAGAGCACAACAGATGCAATTTTTGCTCTGAGAATTTTGATGGAGAAGTATAGGGATGATCAGAGGGAGTTGCACTGTGTGTTTGTAGACTTGGAGAAAGCGTATGACAGGGTGCCAAGAGAAGAGCTGTGGTACTGTATGAGGAAGTCAGGAGTAGCAGAGAAGTATGTCAGAGTGGTGCAGGACATGTATGAGAGGAGCAGGACAGTGGTGAGGTGTGCTGTAGGTCAGACAGAGGAGTTCAATGTGGAGGTGGGACTGCATCAGGGATCGGCTCTGAGCCCCTTCCTGTTTGCTATAGTGATGGACCAGTTGTCAGAGGAGGTCAGACAGGAGTCTCCTTGGACAATGATGTTTGCAGATGACATTGTGATCTGTAGTGAGAGCAGGGAGCAGGTGGAGGTAAACCTGGAGAGGTGGAGGTTTGCGCTGGAGAGAAGAGGAATGAAGGTCAGTCGTAGTAAGACTGAGTACATGTGTGTGAATGAAAGGGAGGAAAGTGGAACAGTAAGGTTACAGGGTGAAGAGGTGAAGAAGGTACAGGAGTTTAAGTACTTGGGGTCAACAGTCCAGAGTAATGGAGAGTGTGGGAAAGAGGTAAAGAAGCGAGTGCAGGCAGGTTGGAATGGGTGGAGAAAGGTGTCGGGAGTTCTGTGTGATAGGAAAATATCAGCGAGAATCAAGGGGAAGGTGTACAGGACAGTGGTGAGAGCGGCCATGCTGTATGGTTTAGAGACAGTGTCACTGAGGAAGAGACAGGAGTCAGAGATAGAGGTAGCAGAGCTGAAGATGTTGAGGTTCTCTTTGGGAGTGACAAGATTGGACAGGATTAGGAACGAGTACATCAGAGGGACAGCTCATGTTGGACGTTTGGGGGACAAAGTTAGGGAGGCCAGATTAAGATGGGTTGGACATGTTCAGAGGAGGGAGAGTGAGTATATTGGTAGGAGAATGTTGGACATGGAGCTGCCAGGCAGGAGGCAAAGAGGAAGGCCAAAGAGGAGGTATATGGATGGAATTAATGAGGATATGAAGCTAGTGGGTGCAAGTGTTGAGGATGCAGAAGATAGGGATAGGTGGAGAGAGATGATTCGCTGTGGCGACCCCTAAAGGGAAAAGCCGAAAGAAGAAGAAGATTAGGGTCTAGTTTAGGTTTCTTAAGAAGAGGCTTAATAACTGCTAGCTTGAAAGGTTTAGGGACGTGACCTAAATATAACGAGGAATTAATAATGTTGAGGAGAGGCCCTCCAGCTGTGTGTATCACTTCTTTCAGTAATCTAGTTGGAATTGGATCTAACAAACATGTTGTTGAATTAGCCGTGGTGATAAGTTTATCTGGGATTGTTTTGGTTTATTTCTATAAGTTTGCTCAAATGCTCAGCCCTATCAGCTTTTAGAGCCTGTCTATAGTTGGACATACTGTCTTTATATGCACTTCTGAAAACTTCTAATTTAGTTTTTCTCCATTTTGGCTCTAGGTTACGGGTTGCTCTCTTGAGGGCGTGAGTATGACTATTATACCATGGTGCAGGTGTTTTATCTCTGACCTTTTTTAATCGGATGGGGGCAACAGTATCTAGTGTGCTGGTGAAAATAGTGCCTATGGTGTTAGTTAATTCATCTAAGTCATCTGCATTTAGGGGTCTGGTGAGAAATTGAGACAGATCCGATAGATTACTTGTGAATCTGTCTTTAGTGGTTGGGATAATAGTTCTACCGAGTCAATAACGAGGGGAGACGTGTCTAATATGTTCTACAGGTAGAGTGTACACTAAGAGGTGATGGTCTGTGATATCATCACTTTGAGGTAGAACAGCTATATCAGTGACATCTGTTCCATGTGATAATTAAATCTAGTGTATGGTTAAAACGATGAGTTGGTCTAGTAATGTTTTGTTTAACCCCAAAAGAATTTAATAAATCCATAAATGCGAATCCTAAGGCATCATTGGAATCGTCTACATGAATGTTAAAGTCTCCTACAATCAACACCTTGTCATAATTAATCAGTAGGTCTGAGAGTAAATGTGAAAACTCTTTAAGAAAATCGGCGTAGGGCCCTGGGGGTCTATATACGGTGGCCAGCGCAAGATACAGTAGAGATTTATTATTTATGTCTGAGTGTAACATTAAGGACAAGCACTTCGAATGAGTTAAACCTGGGTCCTGTTTTCTGGGTAATGGTAAGAGAAGTGTTATAGATATTTGCAATACCACCTCCATGACCATTCAGATGGGGCTCATGCTTATAGCAATATCCTGACGGAGTAGACTCATTCAGACTAATGAATTCATTTGGCCTAAGCCAGGTTTCAGTAAGGCAGAGTGTATCAAAACTATAATCTGAGATCATTTCATTAACAATAAGTGCTTTCTGTGCAAGGGATCTAATGTTGAGAAGCCCAAACTTTAGAAATTGTTTTTCTTTATTTATTTGGCGTTTTTCAGGTATAACTGTGATTAGATTATTTCGAGGGCTATTAATGAATTTATTCTTTGATCTCACTATTCGGGGAACAGACAGTTTCTATAGGATGAGCTATGTGTGCACTTGTATCAGTCTGGTGAGCTGAACAGGAGCTATCATAATTGTAATCTGGGTTATGGCTTACCAGTCAGATGGTGCGTAGTGTCCTGGAGATGTTGTCTGAGAGGACTGCTGCTCCAACTCTGCTTGGGTGTAGACCATCAGGACGGTAGAACCTAGGACGCTCCCAGAAAAGATTCCTGCCACAAGTTAGCAATCCAGCCACCAGTTAGAATTCCAGCCACCAGTTAGGATGATGCCATTTAGTTAGCATGAAATACCATGATATACCAGTATCTCCCTATACCTCCCCCATGGTGTCAGTCAGTGTCAGCAGCAGTGTTAGATGAGCTCTGAAGCTGAGAAACAATTTCATCTCAGCTTTATCTGCTCCTCTCCTCCCTCTCTCCTCACTCTCTCAGTAACCGACAGCTGGATCACTCCACACAACTTGGCTACGCCAGCTGCTCTATCTGTCTTTCTTCTCTCACACTCCAGGAGAACCTGGCAGGCTGGTGGAGCAGGAGATGCACAGATACAGTTACTTCTCTGATCAATCTTCTCATCACTGTGATCCAGCAGCAGCTGGTCCTCTAGGAGACTTTCTTGGAGAAATGGACATGCTCCTCAGTCGACACTCCAGTCTCAATATCTGAGGAGTAAAAGAGACGTGAAGTTAAAACTCTACTGATGCTCACACTCCAGTTCCTTTTAATACACAGCACTGCTTGACTATGCACTCCACAGACCTAGAAGAGAGATGTTCCTCTCCAGATTTCTTCCTCATATCATCTCATGGAGTTTTTCCTCTGACTTGCTTACTGAAGATAGATTTCAATTTAAAATGTAACTCCTGACTTTCTGTAAAGCTTCACAAATAAATCTTAATCGAATGAGATTCATCTCCATGTCAGGATCTCGAGATCTTCCTGGATACCTCTCAGATCTCACCTTCGGTCACTGCACACCTCCGTGAGGTTTCCTTGGACCATCATCTGTCCTTCTCCTCTTACACTGCTAATCTGTCACGCTCATGTTGACTTCTCCTGTACATCATCAGAAGGATTGGTCCATTTCTCTCCACACAGGTCACTCAGGTGCTCCTTCAGTTCCTTGCTAGCACAACAGTTATGCTAACTGGTCTTTAACATCTAGTGTGTAACTTGTTAGGTAACTGATTCTCAAAAAAAATACATCATAAAATTTAATGCTCAACAGCTAGCATGGCCAAAATGCTAAAATAATGCTAAAATAACTGACCGTACCTATCTTCACAATTCTAAAATAAAAGATAATATTAGTTGAACAAGCTAGTCTATGTTAATGCTAACTGATTAATTGATAATAAAAGCTAATATTTACAGATTTATCTCAATTAGCTCTCACTACTTTGTTACTAACAAACTTAAAGGATATTTATGTCATTTAACTCGATCTAACAATCATCACTTGCACATGAACGGTAACGTTAACTAGCTAGCATGACTTCGGCACTAACCGGTCATGATGACCTTCACTAATAAAATCCTGCTAGGTAGTTTAACAGCTGAAGAATAAAAGCTAGTTTTTGAGGTCTAGTTAACAGAATGATGCTTTTATCTTTGCTTTGCACTGTTTATGCTAAACCTCCTCTGGTATCTTTCTGCCACATCAGCAGCATTTTTATTTTTTTGTTTATAGAGGTTTTTAATGGTATCCAAAACTTTCTTGGTTTTGATTTGCGATGCACTAAGTGTTTGTGACTGAAGCTGCCTGAGGTACAATGTGGTGTGTGTATGTAGCATAGCGCTGTGAGTCAGAAACGCTAATGAAGACGTGAATCAGAGAGTTTCAGAGAATTTAAAGAGAGGCAGAGGATGTGAGGAGATGATCATCAGGAAGGATTCAGATTGCTAGCATTAGCGAACTCTGAGGCTAAACCCAGTCCTATTGCAGAAATATTTCAGCAAACATGACCAGCCACAATGTCACTATATATACAAGTCTATATCGCTGGCTAACACGCTAACAGTCAGGTGTGTGTTTGTAGGTGACTCAGACATCGCTCTAAGGTTAAACCCACCCAGATAATGTATTTGCAGTTAGCTTAGGGTGCTAGCTCTGGGAGAATTTGGGCATAAATTTCATTTGTGTTCACTGCCATTTCATTTGCTGAAAATTAGCACAGTTTATCTGGCTAGCTTATGATGCTATCTTGCTGCGGAAGAATTCAGGAATCTGGAATAACTTTTTGTTATCATGTTCATGCCTCAAATTAGAGCTCAAAAAATTCTGACTTGGAATTCTCATTTGGAGGTCATAGGGAATGTTTTTTTTAATATAATGCTGCACTAAGAGCTAGATAGCATTAGTTAGATGTTTGTGTGTGGTTTATGGAAGGAGTCTCCAGTGTCAGAACTTTGTAACAGTCAAAGGTAAACAGTTAAAAACTATCACATCAATCACAAAGATGTAATTGTTGGCCATTGCTGAGGAAGTAGAAGAATAATTCACAGTCGATGGCGTTAGTGATGAAGTATCATTTGTGTGAAGAAGTGGTTTTATTTCATCCTTTACTGGCTGAAGCAGTAAATAAAACAATAAAACACCAGAGAGTTTCTTAACTAAAATCTCACTAATGGCTTTGTTTTAGTCCTGCTTTTTATCACACCCAGGTAATTAGCAGCACTACAGGGCCAAAGATCTGTGTGTGTGTGTGTGTTGAGTGTCTGGTTCCAGATTTATTCCCTCTGATGTTCTAATCAGCTCCACTCTTCTGTTAGGTTCTCTATTAGATGTTGTAGTGTGTCTGTGGGGATTAGTGATCATTCAGCTACAAGAACATTAATGAGATCAGACTCTGGTTTTGTAAATGTGAGGAGGTTTGGGGGTCAGTGGGTGGTCAGTGGGCTTGAGCAGGAGTCAGGGCTCTGTGCTGGATACTCCAGTTCTTCACTCCAATCTTCAGCTTCTTTGTGCACAGGGACACGATCATGCTGGAGCAGGGTTTGGACTCTGGGTATTATGAGACTCTAGGAACTAGACTTAGGGTTACGGAGCAGCAGTTCAAAGGGTAAGTGTGTGGGTTTGGGTTAGGGTTAGATTTTAGGTTTTGGGTTTAGGGTTAAGGTTTGGGGTTAAGGTTTGGGGTTAGGGTTTGGGGTTAGGTAACAGCAGTTCAAAGAGTTAGGGGTTAGGATTAGGAAAACCTAAGCGATGATTCGTTGCAGCTAGCAGACGGTGGGATTAGCCTGCTTGTCTGCTCTCTGGCCCTGGTTCTGGATTGTCATAGATTAACTAGACCTGCTCTATGACTATGTGCTATGCTGCAAGAAATGTGAGCAGCACCTTCCCGAGTGGGATGGACACCGTCTCGTCCTAACAGGCCAGCCTTGCTCTCAAACGAGCTCCCGTTATCTCTGAAGCCCACATTGTTTTCGGAGCACCACCTGGACATCCATCAGTTCAGCAACCATAACCTGCTGAAGCTACATCTCCACGTCGCATTGGGATGGGGTCAGAGCATACTACAGCATCGGACATCGTTGGGGGTTACTAACTCCACCTAAGGCATCGAGACTTCCCCCTACAGACACTACACTACTCTCACTATCACTGACCCTCTCTAGTGTCTGCATGCGCACCTCTAAATGTAAATTCTTCTCCATCTTATCATGAGTATTACTGTTAATGACAGAGGAAAAGAATGTAGGGTGCTAGGAATATAGGATACTGGAAATATAGTATGTAGAGAACATAGGGCCTTGTGGACATATGACAGAAAATTGGAACTCTACAGACTTATAAAGGCTTGGGAAAAAAATAAAGGCTTGGGAAAGTAGGATAAAGGGGAAATTTGGACACAAATTACAGAGGACCCTAGAAATTTTCCTTGCCTTTGGGAAAATTGCACCCTGTGAACCTAAGGTCCAGGAACATCGAGTTCTAACCCTAGCTTTTACTTCAGTGGTTTATAAACAGCCAAGTGCCCTAATTATCATTATGCAAACCATCACCCCTGCAACATTGCACAAACTGAGCACAACCGAATAAACACTTAAGAATAAACAAAGCAAACTGTGTTTACACTGCGACTGCTGATGTACTGGCATCCTGCTGTGCTGTTGTTTTTTCCCAGAATGCCAGCTGGTGGAGGGGTCAAACAAGTTCTGTCTAAAGTCAGACAGTTACCTGCTGCTACACCATATGGCCTGTGTGTGTGATGAGCAGAAGGTAATGTATGCTGATTCATTGCTAAGGCATTACAACAGTCAAAAAACATAATTAGCTTTTTCCAGTTCCAGGATGGAAACACTCCAAACTCCAGAATCTAATAAATGTAATAAACCCCGTTACCCTTCTTCCTTCTTTCCTCCTCATCTCTCTATCCTTTTCTCTTCCCCAAGCTGTTAACTCTCCCATCTTGCCATCGCTCCAGTGAGCACAATGTGGCTTTTGTATATTAATCACAGACGGCTTTAATGGATTTAACGTCAGGCGGAGCTGCGTGCTGGCCAAAAGCCATTTAGTGCTGCAATAACTCATCAATCAGGACTTAGCGAGCTAGCGCAGGACTCAGGCAGCTAGCTAGCATTGTGTATGCTCCGTTCCTGAGTGCACTAGACGAGCTGAAATGAATATAGATGGAGATGTGGTGTGTTTCCAGGGGGTGTTGTGTTTAATACACAAATCCAGTGGAGAAGCCAGTTGGTGTGCTTGTGACTAGCAACAGTTTTCGCTTCATTTAGGAACTGTTAAGCTAATTAAATTCTGAAGGTAAAATTCAGTAGTGATCATGTTTTCTTGTATGTTTTTATTTCATTATTATTCTGTCTTTTAATCTTTTTTTTTTTAAATATTTTTGTGTATATTTGTAGCATTTTCCAGCTTTATGTACAGCACTTCAGCTAACACTCACTAAATTTACATTTTAAATCTGCTTAAAGACTTTAATTTTACAATTTTGTACTTGCTAGAAATTCTCTACATCACAGTAGGATATTTTACATTCTTCATGTTATTGTGTGTGTTGAATACTGAGGTGCTGTGTGGGCAGAAAGCTGAGCGTCCTGAGACCAGGGAGATGTTCTGTTTGTTTCTGTATAATCAGAGCATCAGGAGACGCAGGTGCTGCTGAGGAAACACTGTCAGCTAATACGTGTGTGTGTGTGTGTGTGTGTGTGTGTGTGTGTGTGTGTGTGTGTGTGTGTGTAAGAGAGAGAGAGAGAGAGAGAGAGAGAGAGAGAGAGAGAGAGAGAGAATGATTGTGTGTGTGTGATTTTGTGTGTGTTTGCATGTGTAGATGTGTGTGTGTGTGTGTGTGTGTGTGTGTGTGTGTGTGTGAGTGTGTGAAAGAGAGAGAGAAATAGTGTGTGTTTACGATTGTGTCTTCGTGCATGTGTCCGTGCGATTGTGTGTGTGTAAAAGAGAGAGAGAGAGAGAGAGAGAGAGAGAGAGAGAGAGAGAGAGAGAGAGAGAGAGAGTGTGTGTGTGTGTGTGTGTGTGTGGGTGTTTAGCTCTCATAGAGAGATTACCCTGGGGATTGGCACTGATAAGAAGAACATGCAGAAACAAAACAGGGCTAAATCTCTCCTGATGAATGATTGATGTTCCTCATGTTTCTGTTTCCTTCTCCTTCCTTTTTCATGTTGTTTAAAAAACTGCATCATACACTGCCCTGAACCTGAGCATCAGTGTAATAAACATTATCTTCAGCTCATTCAGAGGGGTTTCTCCATCCTGAGAGGGTTTCCTGCTCAGATCAGCAGCATCATTTACTCTTGCACTGTTACTTCTCCACTGTGTCCCTGATCATCTGAACAGTGAACATAATTAAGGTTATTAGAAAACTCCTGTGTCTTTGCAACCAAATCAAACTACAAACCCACTGACTGCTGATTTTCTCTCTCACTAATCAGCTGTAAAGTACAAAGTGTGTTCATGGTACAGCTGGTTTATCAGCAGACTGTGGAGTGACTGAAGCTTTCTGTCCAGGAAGTCCTCTTGTCCACCTTCTGACTCTCCCTTTAGTGATGATGTCATATGCACATGTACACATGCTCCCCCTGAGCTCCTCCCACTGTTCCTGACTGCTCGTCTCTCCAAACCTGCCTGATCCACCCTGATGCTCTACTTCTGCTTGGAGTCTCCTTACTGCTGCTGTTGAGGCTGCACATGGACCTGGTGATACATGAAACTGCTGTGTATAGAATTACTTATAACTTGAACTGAATTACTTGAACTGCAGGTGTTATAAACACTTATAAACACTTATAATGATGTCTGGTGTTTATAATGATTTATAATCCCACTCTCTGGTGTTTGTAATGATTTATAATCTCACTCTCAGTGTTTATAACTGTAAGGAAGGTGGAGCAGGATCCATGTGCAAACCACAGGTTTATTAGAAAAGGCAGGATAATCCAAACGTAAGGCAAAGCAGAGTCGGGAAACAGGCAGGATGTCACAACAACTGGGAAAACAGTCTGCGAAGCAAACAAATCCAAAAGGGCAAAAGACACAACGGTTAATCCAAAACAATGGAGCAGAAATCATACACGGATCAAACAATACAGGCAGAATCACTAAGGCTTGGTACACAGCATGAGTCTGACGATACTTCACGAAGAAGTGATAGCGTGAGCATGTTAAATATACTAGAACCCGTAAGTGAAAGTCCGCTGACCCAAGGGGTCAGAATTTGGGCGAGGGGTCCCTCTGCTGGACATAGGGTTGCATAGCGGGTGTGATCATGACAGAATCCCCATTCCCGGAACACCTCCCGGTGTTCTTCCTCTTCTAGGGTGACCCTGGGGTCTAGGAGCTGGGCAATCAGGGTGAGCTTGGTGAAACTCAGCGGTTAAGGATGGGTCCAAGTTGTTATAAGGGTTGATCCAGGATTGTTCCTCTGGGCTATATCCTTCCCAGTCGATGAGGTATTGTAGTTGACCTCTCCTATGACGTGAATCGATGATAGACTGGACCAGGTATGCGGGGCTGCCATCGATCTCAATGGGTGGTGGTGGTTCATTGGAGCCTGTGTCGTTGGTGAGAGCCGGTTTCAGGAGACTAACATGGAAGGAGGGAGAAATATGGTAGTTGGGAGGCAGTTCAAGGTGGTAAGTGACAGGGTTGACCAGTCGGACTATCTTTAAAGATTGATGAACCTGGGGCTCAGTTAGCGACAGAGGAGTTTGAGACAGAGGTTTTTGATACAGCCAAACTCTCTGTCCTTGTTGATATTGAGGATGTGGTCGTCTCCTTCAGTTGGTGTGAATACGCTGGGATCGAACGGCTCATTGGAGTCTCACGTGAGCACTCTCCCATACCTCCCGACTCCAGTGGAACCAGTCGTCAACTGCCGGTACTTCCGATGGCTCTCCAGACCATGGGAACATGGGTGGCTGATATCCCAGAACATACTGGAATGGAGTGAGTCCAGAGGAGGTGTGCGTAAGAGAGTTTTGTGCATACTCAGCCCAGGAGAGGAACTCACTCCACCAGAGCTGTCTTTGTGACAGTAGGTGCGCAGGTAGCGACCCAGTTCCTGATTCAAACACTCCACTTGTCCATTAGACTGTGGGTGATAACCAGAAGTGAGACTCACATTGATATCCAGTCACTCACAGAAGGCACTCCAAACATGGGATGTGAACTGCACCACCTGAACAGAGACAATGTCCTTTGGGATACCGTAACACCTGAAGACATGTTCAAACAGGTCATTTGCTGTCTCCATGGCTGTGGGGAGTTTTTTCAGGGGGATGAGCTTACATGCTTTGGAAAACCTGTCTACAGTGACCAGGATGGTGGTGAATCCATGTGCAACAGGGAGATCAGTTACGAAATCCACAGCTATGTGTGACCATGGGTGATGGGAAGTGGTTCGAGGAGGCCTGCTAGTAACTGTTGTGGGGTTCAAACTTGATAGCAGGTGGTACAGCAGTTAACGAACATCTTAACATCTGTGGCTAGTGACGGCCATCAGAAGGTATTGCAAAGTAGTTGGGATCCAGGGCGGTAAGTTAACACAAAGTTAAACCTTGTGAAGAACAGGGCCCATCATGCTTGTCGTGGGTTTTATCCCTTAGACACTTTAATGTACTCCAAATTCTTGTGGTCAGTGAGTACCTGAAAGATATGCTGAGCTCCCTCCAGCCAGTGTCTCCATTCTTCCAAAGCCTCCTTAATGGAAAGAAGTTCTCTGTTGCCAACATCATAATTTGCCTCTGCTGGGATTAACTTACATGAAAAGAAGGCGCACGGATAAAGATTCTCTGGATCCCCATGTCATTGAGACAGTATCTCTCCAATTCCACAGCACAAGGCATCTACCTCCACTATAAAGGGATGATCAGGGTCTGGGTGTTGGAGGATAGATGCAGTGGTGAAGCATAGTTTGAGCTTCTCAAAGGCCGTCTGAGTAGCTTCAATCCACTTTAGTTTCTTGGGTTTTCCTCAGAGCAAGTTGGTGAGCGGGGCTGATACAGTGCTATAATTTTGGATGAATCTTCAGTAGAAGTTGGCAAAACCAAGAAAATGCTGTAGTTCCCTAATACTGGAAGGAGTGGGCCATTCGGTTACTGCACTGACCTTACTGGTGTCCATCTCCACCCCCATGTTGCTGATAATGTATCCTAAGAAGATTATGGTTTCCTGAAGGAACTCACATTTTTCAGCCTTAACAAATAGGTGATGATGTAGTAACTGGTTCAATACTAAGCGTACATGAGAAAGGTGAGTTCTGTAATCCTTAGAATAAATGAGGAAGTCATCGATGTAGACGATAAAACAGAGATTGAAGAGGTCCTTGAATATCTCGTTAACGAATGACTGGAAGACTGCCGGTGCGTTGGTGAGGCCATACGGCATAACCAGGTATTTGTAATGTCCTCGAGACATGACAAAAGCCATTTTCCATTCATCACCCTCTTGTATGTGAATTAGATTGTAGGCGCTTCTCAAGTCTAACTTGGTGAAGATATTTGCCCCTCTGAGTTGTTCTAAGGCTGGTGGAACCAATGGCAGGGGGTAAGTATGTCGTACCGACATGCCGTTAAGTCCCCAATAGTCAATACAGGGCCGCAACCCGCCATCTTTTTTCTCCTGAGGCAGCGGGTGAAGTGGAGGGTCGAATGAAGCCGGCAAAGAGCGCCTCTTCAATATACTCCGCCATGGCTTTAATTTCAGGATTGAAGAGAGGATAAATTCGGCCCTTGGGGAGTGTAGTGTTGAGTAACAGTTCAATAGCACAATCCCTTGCTAAACACCTCCCTTTTTCCTTGCTAAACACCTCTCTGAGATCATTGTACTCCCAAGGGATGGAAGTTGTGCTGGGTGTTCCTGGGCTCTCGATGGAGGTGGTGTGACAAGGCATATTGAGGAAGCATCAGAAACATTTTTGGTTTTGGCAGCGAGGGGATCACTGGGTGAGTTCTTTTTTCGTCCATGATATCTGTGGGTCATGATCTCTGAGCCAGGGGAGTCCTAGGATGATTTATTTCAAGTGTGACGAGGTGACAAATAAAACAATTTCCTCTATGTGGAAGAGGCCAATCAGTAGAGTGATGGGTATAGTTTTCTGTGATTCTTAGGGGAACAGTTCAGCTGACAGTAGGGATCTGGAGCTGGTCGATGAGCTGGCGGTCAATGAGGTTGATGGCCGAGTCTTAATCCACTAACGCTAGGACAAAATGAGAGGCATTACCATAGTGGAGAGGGGTAGGCAGCTGAAAACTAAGGGGTATAGAGATTGGCTCACCTTGTTACTTTTAGTAGCTGATTTTTCTGGACAAGAGACACAACAATGACCTGATTGGCTGCAGTAAAAGCATTGTTGGTAGTAGTTCCTCAGGTGAGGTCCGAGTGCGGCCTATCTGCATGGGTTCTGTGGAGGAGGTACTTGGCAGGTTGAACCTAGTGTGAGAGCGCTGAGGATGATTGCACATGAGATTGTCCAGGCAGATAGCCATTGCGATGTATTGTGCCAACGTAGAGTCCTCATCTCTGCAGGCTAATTCCACATGTAGGGCCGGCTGAAGACCCTATCAAAACCGCACAGTCAGCTGCTGAATCAGTGCTTTGCTTCAACTGGAGAAGCTGTACAGAGACATGACAACTGCCAGCTCAAAAACATCTCTCAAAAGCTGAGTGAAATGAGTATAGGAAGTGCGTACCTGAATATCTCCGTCCCGCACGGCCAAGGCCCTGTTCAATGCTCTTGAGTAGTGTCAGGAGGAAAGCACATTTAGTGGAGCATTGAGGAAGGTGGAGCATGATACATGTGTGAACCACAGGTTTATTAGAAAAGGCAGGATAATCCAAACGTAAAACAAAGCAGAGTCAGGAAACAGGCAGGATCACAACAACCGGGAACACAGTCCGTGAAGCAAACAAATCCAAAAGGGCAAAAGACACAACGGGTAATCCAAAACAATGAAGCAGAAATCATACATGGAAGAAACAATACAGGCAGAATCACTAAGGCTTGGTACACAGCATGAGTTGGACAAAACTTCACGGAGAAGCGATAGCGTGAGCATGTTAAATATACTAGAACCCGGAAGTGAAAGGCCGCCGACTCAAGGGTTTCTAATTCGGGTGACGGGTCCCTCTGCTGGATATAGGGTTGCATAGCGGGTGTAATTGTGACAATAATGATTTATAATCCCACTCTCTGTGTTTATAATGATTTATAATCCCACTCTCAGTGTTTATAATGATTTATAATCCCACTCTTCTTCTTCTTCTTTTGGCTTTTCCCTTTAGGGGTCGCCACAGCAAATCATCTCTCTCCACCTATCCCTATCTTCTGCATCCTCAACACTTGCACCCACTAGCTTCATATCCTCATTAATTCCATCCATATACTTCCTCTTTGGCCTTCCTCTTTGCCTCCTGCCTGGCAGCTCCATGTCCAACATTCTCCTCCCAATATACTCACTCTCCCTCCTCTGAACATGTCCAAACCATCTTAATCTGGTCTCCCTAACTTTGTCCCCCAAACGTCCAACATGAGCTGTCCCTCTGATGTACTCGTTCCTAATCCTGTCCAATCTTGTCACTCCCAAAGAGAACCTCAACATCTTCAGCTCTGCTACCTCTAGCTCTGACTCCTGTCTCTTCCTCAGTGACACTGTCTCTAAACCATACAGCATGGCCGCTCTCACCACTGTCCTGTACACCTTCCCCTTGATTCTCGCTGATATTTTCCTATCACACAGAACTCCCCACACCTTTCTACACCCATTCCAACCTGCCTGCACTCACTTCTTTACCTCTTTCCCACACTCTCCATTACTCTGGACTGTTCACCCCAAGTACTTAAACTCCTGTACCTTCTTCACCTCTTCACCCTGTAACCTTACTGTTCCACTTCCCTCCCTTTCATTCACACACGTGTACTCAGTCTTACTACGACTGACCTTCATTCCTCTTCTCTTCAGCGCAAACCTCCACCTCTCCAGGTTTTCCTCCACCTGCTCCCTGCTCTCACTACAGATCACAATGTCATCTGCAAACATCATTGTCCAAGGAGACTCCTGTCTGACCTCCTCTGACAACTGGTCCATCACCATAGCAAACAGGAAGGGGCTCAGAGCCGATCCCTGATGCAGTCCCACCTCCACTTTGAACTCCTCTGTCTGACCTACAGCACACCTCACCACTGTCCTGCTCCTCTCATACATGTCCTGCACCACTCTGACATACTTCTCTGCTACTCCTGACTTCCTCATACAGTACCACAGCTCTTCTCTTGGCACCCTGTCATACGCTTTCTCCAAGTCTACAAACACACAGTGCAACTCCCTCTGACCATCCCTATACTTCTCCATCAAAATTCTCAGAGCAAAAATTGCATCTGTTGTGCTCTTTCTGGGCATGAAGCCATACTGCTGCTCACAAATTTCCACTACCTTCCTTAACCTAGCTTCCACTACTCTTTCCCATAGCTTCATTGTATGGCTCATCAACTTTATCCCCCTATAGTTACTGCAACTCTGCACGTCACCCTTATTCTTAAAGATCGGCACTAACACACTTCTTCTCCATTCCTCAGGCATCCTCTCACTCTCTAAAACCCTGTTGAACAAACTAGCTAAAAATTCCACTGCTGCCTCTCCCAGACACTTCCAGACCTCCACCGGGATGTCATCAGGACCAACTGCCTTTCCACTTTTCATCCTCTTCAAAGCCTTCCTGGCGATTTTAATCAAAGAGGCACGTAACAAAGTGAAGCTCCGCAGAAGAGGGAAACGCTCAGGTGTGCTTGTGCAGCTCCGCCGGCGCGGATTACGCACACCGCTCCCTGGGATATTCCTCTCTAACGTGCGCTCACTTTGCGATCAAAATGGACGAGCTGACCCTGCAGATGAACAAAAACAGAGACTTTCCTAAGTCTTGTGTTTTGTGCTTCACGGAAACGTGGATGTGTGATGCTATACCGGACTCTGCGCTTCAGCTGGGCGGATTTAATCTTTATAGAGCGGATAGACACACAGAGCTCTCCGGCAAAACAAAAGGTGGTGGAATCTGTTTTTATACTAACAACAGTTGGTGTAATGATGTGAAAGTACTGTCTCAACTCTGTTCCCCGGACCTGGAGGCCTTCATCATTAACTGCAAGCCCTTCTACTCTCCCCGTGAGTTCTCCTCGTTCATTCTCGTCGGTGTTTACATTCCGCCACAAGGTAATGTGCGCGAAGCGCAGCGCGCGCTGGCTGACGAGATACAGAGTGTGGAACGAACAAACCCGGATGCCTTGGTTATTGTCCTAGGGGACTTTAATAAAGGTAATCTCTCACACGAACTGCCCAAATATAAACAGTTTATTAAGTGCCCGACCAGAGAGGGAAACGTACTGGACCATTGCTACACCACCATCAGCGGTGCTTATCGTGCTGTCCCTCGTGCCGCACTGGGCCAGTCTGACCACATCATGGTGCATTTGATTCCTGCATACAGGCAGAAATTAAAACTCTGCAAACCTGTTGTGAGAACATCAAAGAAGTGGACCAGTGAGGCTGTGGGGGAACTTCAGGGGTGTTTGGACTGTACAGACTGGGATGTTTTTAGGTCTACCACTAACAGTCTGGATGAGTACACAGACACTGTGTCGTCCTACATTTACTTCTGCGAGGACAGCATCATTCCAACATGCACCAGGGTGAGTTATAACAATGACAAACCCTGGTTCACAGCCAAACTCAGACGGCTCAGGTCAGAGAAAGAGGCCGCATTCAGAAGTGGAGACAGAGGAAAATACAAGGAGGCTAAGTATAGATTTAGCGAGGAGGTGAGAAAAGCTAAAACAGAGCATGGTGAGAGAATGCAACAACAATTCCAAACCAACGACTCTGCCTCTGTCTGGAAAGGGCTTAAAGCGATCACCAACTACAAACCTAGAGCCCCCCACTCTGTAAATGACCTGCGACTGGCCAACAGCCTGAATGAGTACTACTGCCGCTTTGAAAGACAATGGAACAGTCCTGACCCCCCCCAATCTTCCCCCCATCAGCTATCACCCACACAGCTCCACACCTCAGCAACACCCCACCCTCCACCCCTGACACCTCTCACCATCAAAGAGGAAGAGGTGAATAGACTGTTCAAACGTCTGAACACCCGCAAAGCTACAGGCCCGGACTCCGTCTCCCCCTCCCTCCTGAAGCACTGTGCCAATCAGCTGTCCCCAGTGTTCACAGACATTTTTAACACTTCACTGGAGACCTGCCATGTGCCAGCCTGCTTCAAGACCTCAGCCATTGTCCCAGTCCCCAAAAAGACAAAGATAACAGGACTTAATGACTACAGACCCGTCGCTCTGACTTCTGTGGTCATGAAGTCTTTTGAGCGCCTCGTGTTGTCCTACCTCAAGGACATCACAGACCCTCTCCTGGATCCACTACAGTTCGCCTACAGAGCCAACAGATCTGTAGATGATGCTGTGAACATGGCCCTCCACTTCATCCTTCAGCATCTAGATTCCCCAGGATCCTATGCCAGGATACTGTTTGTGGACTTTAGTTCTGCTTTCAATACGATCATCCCCGCCCTGCTCAGAGACAAGCTCTTCCAGCTGAATGTGCCTGACTCCATGTGCAGTTGGATCACGGACTTCCTGACAGACAGACGGCAGTTCGTGAGGCTGGGAACGCATGTCTCTGACCTCCAGCACATCAGCACTGGATCCCCCCAAGGCTGTGTCCTTTCTCCTCTGCTATTCTCCCTTTACACCAACGGCTGCACATCTGGTCACCAGTCTGTCAAACTTCTGAAGTTTGCTGACGACACCACCCTCATCGGCCTCATCTCTGATGGGAACGAGTCGGCCTACAGGGGTGAGATTGATCGTCTGGTGTCATGGTGCAGCACGAACAACCTGGAGCTCAACTCCCTAAAGACAGTGGAGATGACAGTGGACTTCAGGAAGGACCCAGCCCCCCGCCCCCCTGTCATCCTCTGTGACTCCCCGGTGTCATCTGCTGAGTCCTTCTGTTTCCTAGGCACCACCATCACCAAGGAGCTCAAGTGGGCGCAGAACATCAGCTCCCTCACCAAGAAGGCTCAGCAGAGGATGTATTTCCTGCGGCAGCTGAAGAAGTTTCTCCTACCTGTAAAGATGCTGGTTAACTTCTACACTGCCATCATTGAATCTGTCCTCACATCCTCCATCACAGTCTGGTTTGCTGCAGCTACAGCCAGGGACAAGGCCAAACTGCAGCGTGTCATCCACTCAGCTGAGAAGGTAATTGGCTGCAGTCTCCCATCTCTCCAAGAGCTGTACTTCTCCAGGTCCTGGAGACGTGCAGCCAAGATCGCAGCTGACCCCTCTCATCCCCGGTAATGAACTCTTTCGGTCCCTCCCCTCTGGAAAGAGGCTTCGGTCCATCAAGACCAGGACCTCACGCCACAAAAACAGTTTCTTCCCCACTGCAGTCAGCCTGCTGAACAGTGCCCCACTTACCCCCAGATGACCCCCCCCAGAACTTACAGACAACCATGACACTTTCACATTCTAAATTGCACTACATCTTTTGCAACTCATCTTCTGTACACAATATTTATTTCATTATCGATTGTACATACAGGATATACTTATTTGGTCAGTCACTCTCACTCAACTTCAAACTTCTGTGTACATATTTATTATCATTCTCATTTGTGTACATATGTTATCTGTATACATGTTTGGACAGTCTCCTTCAATTTCACTTACACTTACATTGTAAATCGCAACTTTATTTAATTTATTATAGTTTATTTTATTATTTTAAAATTTTATCTGTTTATATGTTTTGCACCTGACACCAAGACAAATTCCTAGTACTGTAAAGTGCTCTTCGCGAACCCTTTGCTGTACCTGGCAATAAAAACTTTTCTGATTCTGATTCTGATTCTGATTCTGACTTCATCCTTTCTAATCTTATCTACTTTCTGTTCCACAGAGTTCACCCCTTCTACTCTTTTTTCCCTCTCATTTTCCTCATTCATCAGCTCCTCAAAGTACTCCTTCCATCTCCTCTGTACACTCTCCTCACTTGTGAGCACCCTTCCATCTCTATCCTTAATAACTCCTCCTCCACACCTACCCCATTTCTCTTACTATCCACACCATAATAAAACAGCTTGAATCCTGCTCCTATACTACGAGCCTTGCTACCCTTCCACCTGGTCTCCTGTACACACAGTATATCCACCTTCCTTCTCTCCATCACATCAGCCAGCTCTCTACCTTTCCCTGTCATAGTACCAACATTCAGAGTTCCTATTCTCAGTCCTACACTCTTACCTTTCCTCTTCTCTCTCTGTCTGCGCACTCTCCTCCCTCTTCTACTTCTTCCACCAACAGTAGCCCAATTTCCACCGGCGCCCTGTAGGTCAACGGCGACGATGGCGGTCATTGTTAACACGGGCCTCGACCGATCCGGTATGAAATTCAGAGTACTGACGATTCACATGGTTAAATTTGGCAATGTTTTACGCCGGATGCCCTTCCTGACACAACCCTCTCTATTTATCCGGGCTTGGGACCGACACAGAAGTCACTGGACTGTGACCCTCATGGCTAGATTTTTATAATCCCACTCTCAGCGTTTATAATGATTTATAATCCCACTCTCAGTGTTTATAATAATTTATAATCCCACTCTCAGTGTTTATAATGATTTATAATCCCACTCTCAGTGTTTATAATGATTTATAATCCCACTCTCTGTGTTTATAATGATTTATAATCCCACTCTCAGTGTTTATAATGATTTATAATCCCACTCTCAGTGTTTATAATGATTTATAATCCCACTCTCAGTGTTTATAATGATTTATAATCCCACTCTCAGTGTTTATAATGATTTATAATCCCACTCTCTGTGTTTATAATGATTTGTAATCCCACTCTCTGTGTTTATA
>JAUCMX010000008.1:28628585-28641085 GCA_033459395.1 Hemibagrus guttatus | reverse complement strand
GTACACTGAAAGATTCTCTTCAGTGGTCAGCAGACGGCTAGAGGACCACCACAGTTCAGTATGGAGTGTCAAGTTCTGGAGTCTCTCTGGGTGAAAGGTTCTGCCCAGTCCCAACTGCACCATGATACATGTTTCCAACAGATAAGATACTGATACATCCTCCCATTCCTCCATCCCTCCATCTCTCCGTCTCTCACACCCTTCATCTCTCTATTTCTCCATCCCTCTGTCTCTCCATCTCTCCATACCTCCACCTCTCCATCTCTTTATCCCTCTATCTCTCCATCCCACCATGTCTCCATGTCTCTATCCCTCCATCCCTCCATCTCTCCATTCCTTCATCCTTCTATCTCTCCATCCCACCATGTATACATGTCTCCATCCTTCCATCTCTCTTTCCCTCCATCCCTTTATCCCTCTATCTCTCTGTCCTTCCATCTCTCCATCCCTCCATCTCTTCATCCCTCCACCTCTCCGTCCTTCCATTTCTCCACCCCTCCATCTGTCCATCTCATGTCTGCCCCCTAACAGCTGTTTAGGTATTAATACAGTTATTTATCTTAGCTTTTAATAACAGAAAATGTGCTTCTCTGTCCCGCTCCCAGATTAGACGTGGACGGTCAACATCATTAGTCTTCATGACAGAATCAGCATTTCTGCCAGCTCAGTGTGCTGCCGAGCCGGAAAAGCATTACAGCTGCAATTTTCAAGTTTGGAGATTTCAAAGTTTGTGACCGTGTTTGTGTGACTGCAATAAAACTCTCTGACAAAGCATGAAATCTGCATTCATAATTAGATATAAATATCTATCTAATCTACAGTCTGTCTGTCTAACCTACAATCTGCTGGTTTAATCTACAGTCTGCTGGTCTAATCTACAGTCTGCTGGTCTAATCTACTGTCTGCTGGTCTAATCATCAGTTTGCTGGTCTAATTTACAGTCTGCTGGTCTAACCTACAGTCTGCTGGTCTAATCTACAGTCTGCTGGTCTAATCTACTGCCTGCTGGTCTAATCATCAGTCTGCTGGTCTAATCTACAGTCTGCTGGTCTAACCTACAGTCTGCTGATCTAATCTACAGTCTGCTGATCTAATCTACTGTCTGCTGGTCTAATCATCAGTCTGCTGGTCTAATCTACAGTCTGTTGGTGCAATCTACAATCTGCTGGTCTAACCTACAATCTGCTGGTCTAATCTACTGTCTGCTGGTCTAATCTACTGTCTGCTGGTCTAACCTACAGTCTGCTGGTCTAATCTACAATCTGCTGGTCTAATCTACAGTCTGCTGGTCTAATCATCAGTCTGCTGGTCTAATCATCAGTCTGCTCGTCTAATCTACAGTCTGTTGGTCCAATCTACAATCTGCTGGTCTAACCTACAGTCTGCTGGTCTAATCTACAGTCTGCTGGTCTAATCTACTGTCTGATGGTCTAATCTACTGTCTGCTGGTCTAACCTACAGTCTGCTGGTCTAATCTCAGTCTGCTGGTCTAATCTACTGTCTGCTGGTCTAATCACAGTCTGCTGGTCTAATCTACTGTCTGCTGGTCTAATCTACTGTCTGCTGGTCTAACCTACTGTCTGTTGGTCTAATCTACAGTCTGCTGGTCTAATCTACTGTCTGCTGGTCTAATCTACAGTCTGTTGGTCTAATCATCAGTCTGTCAGTCTGATTGTGTTAAGAAACAGAGACAGAGTAAAGCTTTATTCCTCTAATACCAGAGAATTTACTATTACAAATGTGTCCTGGGGTTAGTGCTGACACTGGAGACTCCTTACACACACACACACACACACACACACACACACCCCCCAAACTGTATCAATAATTACATGCTAGCTGTTGCTATGGAAACAATAAGGTATCTGAGTGAGTGCATTAATATAAAGCTCCAGTCAGAGCTGCTGTTAGAGAGAATTAATCAACACCTCCTGACCAATCAGAGCGCAGATAAACAGAGCTCGGGTGTGTCTTTGGTAGTGATTAATGGAATCGTGTAAATAAATATAAGTTGTTTGTGATTAAGAGAAAAACAGGAAGAAAGATTATCGTAAGCATGATTCAGCTGAGCAAAACAACATGGAGGCAGTGGAGTGATTGATAATCAGCACCACACACACACACACACACACACACACACACACACACACACACACACACACACACACAGTACACATTCCACCAGCACAGTCCGTCACTCTGTCGTCGTCTTTTCTCCTAATTACGTCTGGCTCAGAGTGTGACTGAGGCTCGAGGTGCTGGACTGTAGCTCATTGCTGAAGTGAGAGGTGTGTGTGTAGGACTCAGTCTGCAGAGCTGGCACAAATCCACATCTTCAGACTGAAGGATTAGAGGAGATGTGAGCTTTATTAGATCCGGCTGTGTCCTGGGGTTACACCGGTTCTCTAAAGAAATGCTATCATTTCACTTTCAGAGAAGATTCAGGATGTTCTCTCGCCCACAGGTCCTTCAACCAAATCTCTGCTGTTTTTGTGGTTGGAGCTCCGTGGACTCTCCCACGCCCTGAACTGGGGAACTTGTGTAGAAACTTCACAACATCATTGCATGGGGAAGTTGTTTACAGCATCCCACACTCCTCCTTCTGAAACATCTGATTGGAGGATGAGTTCTACACATGAAGATCTTCAGAGGTTCAGTGATGATTTTTGGTGACTTGGTTCAGAGAGCAGTGTAGTAAACTCAGAATAGGTTCTCACTCACACAGGAAGTTCATCAGCAGTCATTCTGTGCTCAGACTGATCGGTGTTTAGAGTTTTTAGTGACACTTAACCTCAGATGAAGCATATGGAGGCTCATTAGTGGAACTGAACATTTGAGGAACCATATGGTGGAGTGTTGAGAATGTTTAACGTTAATGCTTTCCAGACTGGACTGGAGCTCGCTGATGAAGCTCAACACCATGTTTGATGTTTTTTACACACTTGCTGTGGAAGTGTTAGCTGTGTGTACATGCTGACCAGACCAGCTGAGTTACACATATATAAATTATATTATATTATATATAATCGTATATTTAAATTCCATACTGCAATGAAACAACATTCACATGACAACAATTTTTAAAGTCAGTCTGAGATCAGATAGCCTGTGGTGTGGCATCGGATTTATGACATTTCCGGATGATGCAGCACTCAAATTCTTCTCACCTCCTGTTCAGAGACGATGTTCTCTCTAGAACTGAACACTCAGCTAAAATAATGAGCTAATTATTCGCCTGACATGACCTTTACTCCTGATTTCTGGATTCTGATTGGTCAGATGATGTTGGTTAATTTTCTATAAAAGCAGCTCTGAGTATAACGTATATAATCTACTATAACTTAAATGGCAACAGGAAGTAACTTTATTCACAAATGTAATGAACAAATTTAACGATAAAAATCTGCTTAATAAACTAAATGTTAATGTTGAGTTGAGAGGAATAAAACACGCAGGGACGTACTGTCGAGGAAAGTAATCAACTTCATGGTGTGCCAAGGTGTAAAGTAGTAGGTGAGGGTGTAAAGTAATATGTGAGGGTGTAAAGTAGTAGGTGAGGGTGTAAAGTAGTAGGTGTAAAGTAGCAGGTGAGAGTGTAAAGTAGTAGGTGAGAGTGTAAAGTAGTAGCTGAGGGTGTAAAGTAGTAGGTGAGGGTGTAAAGTAGTAGGTGTAAAGTAGCAGGTGAGAGTGTAAAGTAGTAGGTGAGAGTGTAAAGTAGTAGGTGAGGTGTAAAGTAGCAGGTGAGAGTGTAAAGTAGTAGGTGAGAGTGTAAAGTAGTAGGTGAGGGTGTAAAGTAGTAGGGAGGTGTAAAGTAGTAGGTGAGGGTGTAAAGTAGTAGTGTAAAGTAGCAGGTGAGAGTGTAAAGTAGTAGGTGAGAGTGTAAAGTAGTAGCTGAGGGTGTAAAGTAGTAGGTGTAAAGTAATAGGTGACATGCTGATAAAGGAAAATAAACAACTTCATGGTGTACTAAGTAACTTAATCATCATCATCTCACACACACACACACACACACACACACACACACACACACACACACACACCTACGTTCGGTTTGGATCATATGTAAATGGAGATCTTCAGCATCAGATCCACAGATTCACAGGAATTCTTAGAGCAATGAGAATGGTATTTTGATCTGAAATTAAATGTAAAATATTCAGCAGAAAGCCACAGCTCTGCAAACTGGAGTTCAGCTTTATGCCACACGTCTTGGACAGAAAGGTCAGTCAGTGAAATATCGACTTCACCATAATTCCATCTGCATTAATCATCTGAAGAATAACAAGCAAATTTTTATTTCTTGTCCATTTTGGACACTCATGTAGTTCCAGCAGGACTTTGATAGAATAATGAATTTGCTGATATTTAGGGACACAGTGCGAGTGTTACAGAGTTTTATTCACGCCTCTGAATACATCTCAGCTTTATGGAGCATGTGATGCATGGGAGACTCTGAACTAACAGGAAACACTAATACTGTAATCTTAAGATTAAGTTGAAGGAGGAAGAAAATAATAAAAACTTTCTTTTTCATTATTTGTTATAGAATAGATTATACTATATAGTATTGAAATACTAAACATTGTTTAACCTTAAATAAAAATAAAATGTATTTGCACTTATGACAGAAACCACTTCAACCTGAACATTAGCATCAGTGTGAAGAAGAAATCCGAGAGAGCTGAGGCAAAGGATCGATACCTGGAGCCGTGAAACAGAGTCGATGACCTGATTAATGCTGAGTGTCAGGATGTGGATCAGCTCCTTCAGATCTCCATCACAACCCAGCTGAGCCTACATCTAACACCAGGTCAGTGTGGAAATGAATGTAAAGGTGTATAGTAGTAGGTGACGGTGTAAAGTTATAAGTGAGGATGTAAAGTAGTATGTTGGGGTGTCAAGTAGTAGGTAAGGGTGTAAGGATGTAAAGTAGTAGTTGAGGGTGTAAGGTAGTAGGTGAGGATGTAAAGTAGTAATTGAGGGTGTAAGGTAGTAGGTGAGAGTGTAAAGTAGTAGGTAAGGGTGTAAAGTAGTAGGTGAGGGTGTAAAGTAGTAGGTGAGAGTGTAAAGTAGTAGGTGAGAGTGTAAAGTAGTAGTGAGGGTGTAAAGTAGTAGGTGAGAGTGTAAAGTGTAGTGAGGTGTAAAGTAGTAGTAAGGGTGTAAAGTAGTAGGTGAGAGTGTAAAGTAGTAGTTGAGGGTGTTAAGTTGTAGATGAGTGTGTAAAGTAGTATATAAGTGAGGATGTAAAGTAGTATGTTGGGGTGTCAAGTAGTAGGTAAGGGTGTAAAGTATTAGATAAGGGTGTAAGGATGTATAGTAGTAGGTTAGAGTGTCAAGTAGTAGGAGAGGGTGAAAAGTAGTAGTTGAGGGTGTAAAGTAATAGGTGAGGGTGTACAGGGGTAGTTGAGGGTGTAAAGTAGTAGTTGAGGGTGTAAAGTAGTAGGTGAGAGTGTAAAGTAGTAGGTGAGAGTGTAAAGTAGATAGGTGAGGTGTAAGTAGTAGTTGAGGTGTAAGTAGTAGATGAGGTGTAAAGTAATAAGTGAGGTGTAAAGTAGTAGTTGAGGGTGTACAAGTAGTAGTTGAGGGTGTAAAGTAGTAGGTGAGAGTGTAAAGTAGTGGTGAGAGTGTAAAGTAGTAGGTGAGAGTGTACAAGTAGTAGTTGAGGGGGTGTAAAGTAATAGGTGAGGATGTACAGGGGTAGTTGAGGGTGTAACAGTAGTAGGTGAGGGTGTAAAGTTAGTAGGGTGAGAGTGTAAAGTAGTAGGTGAGAGTGTAAAGTAGTAGGTGAGGGTGTAAAGTAGTAGTTGAGGGTGTAAAGTAGTAGGTGAGGGTGTAAAGGGGTAGTTGAGGTGTAAAGTAGTAGGTGAGGTGTAAAGTAGTAGTTGAGAGTGTAAAGTAGTAGGTGAGGGTGTAAAGTAATAGTGAGGGTGTAAGGATAGTTGAGGGTAAATAGTAGTTGAGAGTGTAAAGTAGTAAGTGAGAGTGTAAAGTAGTAGTTGAGGGTGTTAAAGTAATAGGTTGAGGGTGTACAGGGGTAGTTGAGGGTGTAAAGTATAGTGAGGGTGTAAAGGTAGTTGAGAGTGTAAAGTAGTAGTGAGAGTGTAAAGTAGTAGGTGAGAGTGTAAAGTAGTAGTTGAGGGTGTACAGGAGTAGTTGAGGTGTAAAGTAGTAGTTGAGGGTGTAAAGTAGTAGTTGAGAATGTAAAGTAGTAGTTGAGGGTGTAAAGTAGTAGTTGAGAGTGTAAAGTAGTAGTTGAGAGTGTAAAGTAGTAGTTGAGGTGTAAAGTAGTAGTTGAGGGTGTAAAGTAGTAGTTGAGGGTGTAAAGGATAGTTGAGGGTGTAAAGTAGTAGGTGAGAGTGTAAAGTAATAGTGAGGGTGTACAGGGGTAGTTGAGAGTGTAAAGTAGTAGTTGAGGGTGTAAAGTAGTAGGTGAGAGTGTAAAGTAGTAGTTGAGGTGTAAAGTAGTAGTTGAGAGTGTAAGTAATAGGTGAGAGTGTAAAGTAGTAGTTGAGGGTGTACAGGAGTAGTTGAGGATGTAAAGTAGTAGTTGAGGGTGTACAGGGGTAGTTGAGGGTGTAAAGTAGTAGGTGAGAGTGTAAAGTAATAGGTGAGGGTGTACAGGGGTAGTTGAGAGTGTAAAGTAGTAGTTGAGGGTGTAAAGTAGTAGGTGAGAGTGTAAAGTAGTGGGTGAGAGTGTAAAGTAATAGGTGAGGTGTACAGGGGTAGTTGAGGGTGTAACATAATAGGTGAGGGTGTACAGGGGTAGTTGAGGGGTGTTAAAGTAAGTAGTGTGAGGGTGTAAAGTAATAGGTGAGGGTGTACAGGGGTAGTTGAGGGTGTAAAGTAATAGGTGAGGGTGTACAGGGGTAGTTGAGAGTGTAAAGTAGTAGTTGAGGGTGTAAAGAGTAGTTGAGGATGTAAAGTAGTAGGTGAGAGTGTAAAGTAGTAGGTGAGGGTGTAAAGTAGTAGTTGAGGGTGTAAAGTAATAGGTGAGGGTGTACAGGGTAGTTGAGGTGTAAAGTATAGGTGAGGTTGTAGTAGTTGAGAGTGTAAAGTAGTAGTTGAGGGTGTAAAGTAATAGGTGAGGGTGTACAGGGTAGTTGAGGGTGTAAAGTAATAGGTTTAGGGTGTTTCAGGAGGGAGTTGAGGATGTAAAGTTTGTAGGGGGGGGAGGAGGGGTAAAGTAGTAGTTGAGGGTGTAAAGTAATAGGTGAGGGTGTAAAGGGGTAGTTGAGGGTGTAAAGTAATAGATGAGGGTGTACAGGGGTAGTTGAGAGTGTAAAGTAGTAGGTGAGAGTGTAAAGTAATAGGTGAGGGTGTACAGGGGTAGTTGAGAGTGTAAAGTAGTAGTTGAGGGTGTAAAGTAGTAGTTGAGAGTGTAAAGTAGTAGTTGAGAGTGTAAAGTAATAGGTGAGAGTGTAAAGTAGTAGTTGAGGGTGTACAGGAGTAGTTGAGGATGTAAAGTAGTAGTTGAGGGTGTACAGGGGTAGTTGAGGGTGTAAAGTAGTAGGTGAGAGTGTAAAGTAATAGGTGAGGGTGTACAGGGGTAGTTGAGAGTGTAAAGTAGTAGTTGAGGGTGTAAAGTAGTAGGTGAGAGTGTAAAGTAGTGGGTGAGAGTGTAAAGTAATAGGTGAGAGTGTACAGGGGTAGTTGAGGGTGTAACATAATAGGTGAGGATGTACAGGGGTAGTTGAGGGTGTAACATAATAGGTGAGGGCGTATAGGAGTAGTTGAGCGTGTAAAGTAGTAGTTGAGGGTGTAAAGTAAAAGGTGAGGGTGTACAGGGGTAGTTGAGAGTGTAAAGTAGTAGTTGAGGGTGTAAAGTAGTAGTTGAGGATGTAAAGTAGTAGGTGAGAGTGTAAAGTAGTAGGTGAGGGTGTAAAGTAGTAGTTGAGGGTGTAAAGTAATAGGTGAGGGTGTACAGGGGTAGTTGAGGGTGTAAAGTAGTAGGTGAGAGTGTAAAGTAGTAGTTGAGGGTGTAAAGTAATAGGTGAGGGTGTACAGGGGTAGTTGAGGGTGTAAAGTAGTAGTTGAGGGTGTACAGGAGTAGTTGAGGATGTAAAGTAGTAGGTGAGGGTGTAAAGCAGTAGTTGAGGGTGTAAGGTAGCAGGTGAGAGTGAAAAGTAGTAGTTGAGGGTGTAAAGTAGTAGTTGAGGGTGTAAAGTAGTAGGTGAGGGTGTAAAGTAGTAGGTGAGAGTGTAAAGTAGTAGGTGAGAGTCTAAAGTAGTAGTTGAGAGTGTAAAGTAGTAGTTGAGAGTGTAAAGTAGTAGGTAAGGGTGTAAAGTAGTAGTTGAGGGTGTAAAGTAATAGGTGAGGGTTTACAGGGGTAGTTGAGGGTGTAAAGTAATAGATGAGGGTGTACAGGGGTAGTTGAGAGTGTAAAGTAGTAGTTGAGGGTGTAAAGTAATAGGTGAGGGTGTACAGGGGTAGTTGAGGGTGTAAAGTAATAGATGAGGGTGTACAGGGGTAGTTGAGAGTGTAAAGTAGTAGGTGAGAGTGTAAAGTAATAGGTGAGGGTGTACAGGGGTAGTTGAGAGTGTAAAGTAGTAGTTGAGGGTGTAAAGTAGTAGTTGAGAGTGTAAAGTAGTAGTTGAGAGTGTAAAGTAATAGGTGAGAGTGTAAAGTAGTAGTTGAGGGTGTACAGGAGTAGTTGAGGATGTAAAGTAGTAGTTGAGGGTGTACAGGGGTAGTTGAGGGTGTAAAGTAGTAGGTGAGAGTGTAAAGTAATAGGTGAGGGTGTACAGGGGTAGTTGAGAGTGTAAAGTAGTAGTTGAGGGTGTAAAGTAGTAGGTGAGAGTGTAAAGTAGTGGGTGAGAGTGTAAAGTAATAGGTGAGAGTGTACAGGGGTAGTTGAGGGTGTAACATAATAGGTGAGGATGTACAGGGGTAGTTGAGGGTGTAACATAATAGGTGAGGGCGTATAGGAGTAGTTGAGCGTGTAAAGTAGTAGTTGAGGGTGTAAAGTAATAGGTGAGGGTGTACAGGGGTAGTTGAGGGTGTAAAGTAATAGGTGAGGGTGTACAGGGGTAGTTGAGAGTGTAAAGTAGTAGTTGAGGGTGTAAAGTAGTAGTTGAGGATGTAAAGTAGTAGGTGAGAGTGTAAAGTAGTAGTTGAGAGTGTAAAGTAGTATGTAAGGGTGTAAAGTAGTAGTTGAGGGTGTAAAGTAATAGGTGAGGGTGTACAGGGGTAGTTGAGGGTGTAAAGTAATAGGTGAGGGTGTACAGGGTAGTTGAGAGTGTAAAGTAGTAGTTGAGGGTGTACAGGAGTAGTTGAGGATGTAAAGTAGTAGGTGAGGGTGTAAAGTAGTAGTTGAGGGTGTAAAGTAGCAGGTGAGAGTGTAAAGTAGTAGTTGAGAGTGTAAAGTAGTAGTTGAGGGTGTAAAGTAGTAGTTGAGGGTGTAAAGTAGTAGCTGAGGGTGTAAAGTAGTAGGTGAGAGTGTAAAGTAGTAGGTGAGAGTGTAAAGTAGTAGTTGAGAGTGTAAAGTAGTAGGTAAGGGTGTAAAGTAGTAGTTGAGGGTGTAAAGTAATAGATGAGGGTGTAAAGTAGTAGTTGAGGGTGTAAAGTAGTAGTTGAGGATGTAAAGTAGTAGTTGAGAGTGTAAAGTAGTAGATAAGGGTGTAAAGTAATAGTTGAGGGTGTAAAGTAATAGGTGAGAGTGTAAAGTAGTAGGTGAGAGTCTAAAGTAGTAGTTCAGAGTGTAAAGTAGCAGGTGAGAGTGTAAAATAGTAGTTGAGGGTGTAAAGTAGTAGGTGAGAGTGTAAAGTAGTAGGTGAGGGTGTAAAGTAGTAGGTGAGGGTGTAAAGTTGTAGATGAGAGTGTAAAGTAGTAGGTGAGAGTGTAAAATAGTAGTTGAGGGTGTAAAGTAGTAGGTGAGAGTGTAAAGTAGTAGGTGAGGGTGTAAAGTAGTAGGTGAGAGTGTAAAGTTGTAGATGAGAGTGTAAAGTAGTAGGTGAGAGTGTAAAATAGTAGTTGAGGGTGTAAAGTAATAGGTGAGGGTGTACAGGGGTAGTTGAGGGTGTAAAGTAATAGGTGAGGGTGTACAGGGTAGTTGAGAGTGTAAAGTAGTAGTTGAGGGTGTAAAGTAGTAGTTGAGGATGTAAAGTAGTAGTTGAGGGTGTACAGGAGTAGTTGAGGATGTAAAGTAGTAGGTGAGGGTGTAAAGTAGTAGTTGAGGGTGTAAAGTAGAAGGTGAGAGTGTAAAGTAGTAGTTGAGAGTGTAAAGTAGTAGTTGAGAGTGTAAAGTAGTAGTTGAGGGTGTAAAGTAGTAGCTGAGGGTGTAAAGTAGTAGGTGAGAGTGTAAAGTAGTAGGTGAGAGTGTAAAGTAGTAGTTGAGAGTGTAAAGTAGTAGTTGAGAGTGTAAAGTAGTAGGTAAGGGTGTAAAGTAGTAGTTGAGGGTGTAAAGTAATAGATGAGGGTGTAAAGTAGTAGTTGAGGGTGTAAAGTAGTAGTTGAGGATGTAAAGTAGTAGTTGAGAGTGTAAAGTAGTAGATAAGGGTGTAAAGTAATAGTTGAGGGTGTAAAGTAATAGGTGAGAGTGTAAAGTAGTAGGTGAGAGTCTAAAGTAGTAGTTCAGAGTGTAAAGTAGCAGGTGAGAGTGTAAAATAGTAGTTGAGGGTGTAAAGTAGTAGGTGAGAGTGTAAAGTAGTAGGTGAGGGTGTAAAGTAGTAGGTGAGGGTGTAAAGTTGTAGATGAGAGTGTAAAGTAGTAGGTGAGAGTGTAAAATAGTAGTTGAGGGTGTAAAGTAGTAGGTGAGAGTGTAAAGTAGTAGGTGAGGGTGTAAAGTAGTAGGTGAGAGTGTAAAGTTGTAGATGAGAGTGTAAAGTAGTAGGTGAGAGTGTAAAATAGTAGTTGAGGGTGTAAAGTAGTAGTTGAGGGTGTAAAGTAGTAGGCGAGAGTGTAAAGTAGTAGTTGAGGGTGTAAAGTAGTAGGTGAGAGTGTAAAGTTGTAGATGAGAGTGTAAAGTAGTAGGTGAGAGTGTAAAATAGTAGTTGAGGGTGTAAAGTAGTAGGTGAGAGTGTAAAGTAGTAGGTGAGGGTGTAAAGTAGTAGGTGAGAGTGTAAAGTTGTAGATGAGAGTGTAAAGTAGTAGGTGAGAGTGTAAAATAGTAGTTGAGGGTGTAAAGTAGTAGTTGAGGGTGTAAAGTAGTAGGCGAGAGTGTAAAGTAGTAGGTGAGGGTGTAAAGTAGTAGGTGAGAGTGTAAAGTTGTAGATGAGAGTGTAAAGTAGTAGGTGAGAGTGTAAAATAGTAGTTGAGGGTGTAAAGTAGTAGTTGAGGGTGTAAAGTAGTAGGTGAGAGTGTAAAGTAGTAGGTGAGGGTGTAAAGTGGTAGGTGAGATGGTAAAGTTGTAGATGAGGGTGTAAGGTAGTAGGTGAGAGTGTAAAGTAGTAGATGAGGGTGTAAAGTAGTAGGTGAGAGTGTAAAGTTGTAGATGAGGGTGTAAAGTTGTAGATGATGGTGTTAAGTTGTAGATGACTGTGTTAAGTTGTAAATGAGGGTGTTAATAGTTGTAGTTGAGAGTGTAAAGTAGTAGTCAGGGTGTAAAGTTTACATTGTGTACACTCTAAATCAGAATAAAATTAACCCTGTAAATCACCAGAATGTTTACACTGTTTACAGTAGGAGTATCTAATCTGATCCCCAAAGGCCCGTGTCATGGCAGGTTTTCATTCTGCTGAAAACCAAAAACCATCTAATGAATAAACAGGTGGAATCAGGTGTGGCTTCAGCTTGACTGGTACAAAAACCTGCATCACACGGCCCTTTGGGGATCAGATTGGAAACTCCTTGCTTAGAGAGTTGATTATAGATTAATTTGTATAAAATCTATAGATAAGCATTAATATTTATTTTAATAAATTTTAGTGACCTTATAGTTAACATCAATTAAACTGTATTCATGAAGTTTACACACTAAGTCACTGCGATATTTACACTGCATATGACCGTAAAGTTGAAACTAAATCACTAGATTTTACACTAAACTGTGCAGTTTACACAGCAAGTCACTGTAAAGTTTAGACTTTAAATCACTGTATATCTGATTGCGTGTAATGATTCATATTAGATTCAGATTTCACTTTCTCGAGTCATTATCTTCTTTAGATGACAGTGTTGGTGCTGTGTCTGTTGTCTGCCCATGTTGGTTGCCTCTGTCAGGTGGTTATTTCTTATGGAGCTAGTTTTTTTTTGCGGTCCTCATCCAGTGTTACACAGCAAGCCTTCTTTACAGTGTAGAGATATATTTCTGCATGTTACTGTAGTGTTTGTTGGTAAACAAGTGATTTTGATGCTGTAAAACAAAATGTTTTGATCCCTGACCTCTAGCAGGTAAAATAAAGCCTGTAGTGAAAGCAGCAGGTCTGGAGGTTCATGTTTACTGAGCTCCAGCGCTCTGCCCTTCACCGTGTCACATAATTCCCCTCACGCCATCTCCGTATGCTACCAACTATTAATGAACAAGAAAACGTTCTTAAAGCAACTTCACTTTCACGTTCTGTCTC
>JAUCMX010000008.1:28621085-28623585 GCA_033459395.1 Hemibagrus guttatus | reverse complement strand
CACTCGTCCCCTCAGCAGTCTCTCTTTATTCTCTCTCTCTTCAGCTATAAACACTCGTCCCCTCAGCAGTCTCTCTTTATTCTCTCTCTCTTCAGCTATAAACACTCATCCCCTCAGCAGTCTCTCTTTATTCTCTCTCTTCAGCTATAAACACTCGTCCCCTCAGCAGTCTCTTTTTATTCTCTCTCTTCAGCTATAAACACTCGTCCCCTCAGCAGCCTCTCTTTATTCTCTCTCTCTTCTTTATAAACACTCGTCCCCTCAGCAGTCTCTCTTTATTCTCTCTCTTCAGCTATAAACACTCGTCCCCTCAGCAGCCTCTCTTTATTCTCTCTCTCTTCAGCTATAAACACTCGTCCCCTCAGCAGTCTCTCTTTATTCTCTCTCTCTTCAGCTATAAACACTCATCCCCTCAGCAGTCTCTCTTTATTCTCTCTCTTCAGCTATAAACACTCATCCCCTCAGCAGTCTCTCTTTATTCTCTCTCTCTTCAGCTATAAACACTCGTCCCCTCAGCAGTCTCTCTTTATTCTCTCTCTCTTCAGCTATAAACACTCATCCCCTCAGCAGTCTCTCTTTATTCTCTCTCTTCAGCTATAAACACTCGTCCCCTCAGCAGTCTCTCTTTATTCTCTCTCTTCAGCTATAAACACTCGTCCCCTCAGCAGCCTCTCTTTATTCTCTCTCTCTTCAGCTATAAACACTCGTCCCCTCAGCAGTCTCTCTTTATTCTCTCTCTTCAGCTATAAACACTCGTCCCCTCAGCAGCCTCTCTTTATTCTCTCTCTCTTCAGCTATAAACACTCGTCCCCTCAGCAGTCTCTCTTTATTCTCTCTCTCTTCAGCTATAAACACTCATCCCCTCAGCAGTCTCTCTTTATTCTCTCTCTTCAGCTATAAACACTCGTCCCCTCAGCAGTCTCTCTTTATTCTCTCTCTTCAGCTATAAACACTCATCCCCTCAGCAGTCTCTCTTTATTCTCTCTCTTCAGCTATAAACACTCACCCCCTCGGCAGTCTCTCTTTATTCTCTCTCTTCAGCTATAAACACTCGTCCCCTCGGCAGTCTCTCTTTATTCTCTCTCTTCAGCTATAAACACTCGTCCCCTTGGCAGTCTCTCTTTATTCTCTCTCTTCAGCTATAAACACTCGTCCCCTCGGCAGTCTCTCTTTATTCTCTCTCTTCAGCTATAAACACTCGTCCCCTCGGCAGTCTCTCTTTATTCTCTCTCTTCAGCTATAAACACTCGTCCCCTCAGCAGTCTCTCTTTATTCTCTCTCTTCAGCTATAAACACTCGTCCCCTCAGCAGTCTCTCTTTATTCTCTCTCTCTTCAACTATAAACACTCGTCCCCTCAGCAGTCTCTCTTTATTCTCTCTCTCTCTTCAGCTATAAACACTCGTCCCCTCAGCAGTCTCTCTTTATTCTCTCTCTCTTCAGCTATAAACACTCGTCCCCTCAGCAGTCTCTCTTTATTCTCTCTCTCTTCAGCTATAAACACTCATCCCCTCAGCAGTCTCTCTTTATTCTCTCTCTCTTCAGCTATAAACACTCGTCCCCTCAGCAGTCTCTCTTTATTCTCTCTCTCTTCAGCTATAAACACTCATCCCCTCAGCAGTCTCTCTTTATTCTCTCTCTCTTCAGCTATAAACACTCGTCCCCTCAGCAGTCTCTCTTTATTCTCTCTCTTCAGCTATAAACACTCACCCCCTCGGCAGTCTCTCTTTATTCTCTCTCTTCAGCTATAAACACTCGTCCCCTCGGCAGTCTCTCTTTATTCTCTCTCTTCAGCTATAAACACTCGTCCCCTGGCAGTCTCTCTTTATTCTCTCTCTCTTCAGCTATAAACACTCGTCCCCTCGGCAGTCTCTCTTTATTCTCTCTCTTCAGCTATAAACACTCGTCCCCTCGGCAGTCTCTCTTTATTCTCTCTCTTCAGCTATAAACACTCGTCCCCTCGGCAGTCTCTCTTTATTCTCTCTCTTCAGCTATAAACACTCGTCCCCTCGGCAGTCTCTCTTTATTCTCTCTCTTCAGCTATAAACACTCGTCCCCTCAGCAGTCTCTCTTTATTCTCTCTCTTCAGCTATAAACACTCGTCCCCTCGGCAGTCTCTCTTTATTCTCTCTCTTCAGCTATAAACACTCGTCCCCTCAGCAGTCTCTCTTTATTCTCTCTCTTCAGCTATAAACACTCGTCCCCTCGGCAGTCTCTCTTTATTCTCTCTCTTCAGCTATAAACACTCGTCCCCTCAGCAGTCTCTCTTTATTCTCTCTCTTCAGCTATAAACACTCATCCCCTCAGCAGTCTCTCTTTATTCTCTCTCTTCAGCTATAAACACTCATCCCCTCAGCAGTCTCTCTTTATTCTCTCTCTTCAGCTACAAAAACTCCTTTTCTCCTTTCTTGTTCTCTCCTTCCTCTGCACTCAACATTTCATTCTCTTCTTTCTTATTTTCTCTTGTCCTACTTTACTGCTTCTCTTCTCCGCTGCGTCAGC
>JAUCMX010000008.1:28597822-28615585 GCA_033459395.1 Hemibagrus guttatus | reverse complement strand
ATTTTATGAAATATGGTGTGTTCATGAACTTTTATGTACAGTTCACGAGAACAACTCATTTTCAAACTCTGAAATTTTTTTCCCCCTACCTCTCTATCTCTCTTTCTCTGTCTGTCTTCCTCTCTCTCTCTCTCTCTCTCTCTCTCTCTCTCTCTCTCGGTGCATGCTGTGAGTGTTTGGGTGTTGGTGAGGGGTCACAGGAGGTGAGAGCTATCGTGTGCTTTTTTCCGTTTTCCTTTTTTAATTTTTCTCAATAGAGCTACAGAAAGTTTATTAGTAGTGATTGTGGTGAAGTGAAGTGTACCTGGTTGTCAGGTACACTCTCTCTCTCTCTCTCTCTCTCTCTGTCTATATATATATATATATATATATATATATATATATATATATACACAGTCCAGTGACTTCTGTGCCGGTCCCAAGCCCGAATAAATAGAAAGGGTTGCGTCAGGAAGGGCATCCGGTGTAAAACGTTGCCAAATTTAACCATGCGAATCGTCAGTACGAATTTCATACCAGATCGGTCGAGGCCCGGGTTAACAACGACTGCCATCGGCGCCGTTGACCTACAGGGCGCCAGTGGAAATTGGGCTACTGTTGGTCGAAGAAGTAGAGGAGGGAGGAGAGTGCGCAGACAAAGAGAGAAGAGGAAAGGTAAGAGTGTAGGATTGAGAATAGGAACTCTGAATGTTGGTACTATGACAGGGAAAGGTAGAGAGCTGGCTGATATGATGGAGAGAAGGAAGGTGGATATACTGTGTGTACAGGAGACCAGGTGGAAGGGTAGCAAGGCTCGTAGTATAGGAGCAGGATTCAAGCTGTTTTATTATGGTGTGGATAGTAAGAGAAATGGGGTAGGTGTGGTCCTGAAGGAGGAGTTTGTGAGGAACGTTCTGGAGGGGAAGAGAGTGTCAGACAGGGTGATGAGTCTGAAGTTAGAGATTGAAGGGGTGATGTTGAATGTTGTTAGTGGTTATGCCCCACAGGTAGGTTGTGAGTTAGAAGAGAAAGAGAGATTCTGGAGTGAATTAGATGAGGTGATGGAGAGTATTCCCACGGGTGAGAGAGTGGTGATAGGAGCGGATTTTAATGGACATGTTGGTGAGGGGAACACAGGTGATGGGCAAGTTTGGAGTTAAGGAAAGGAACCTAGAAGGACAGATGGTAGTGGACTTTGCTAAGAGGATGGACATGGGTGTGGTTAACACTTATTTTCAGAAGAGGGAGGAGCATAGACTGACTTACAAGAATGGAGGTAGGAGAACACAGGTAGACTACATCCTATGTAGAAGAGGTAATCTGAAAGAGATTAGTGACTGTAAAGTGGTAGTGGGAGAGAGTGTAGCCAGACAGCATAGGATGGTGGTGTGTAGGATGACTTTGATGGTCTGTAAGAAGAAGAGGTCAAAGATAGAGAAGAAAACCAAGTGGTGGAAGCTGAAAAAGGAGGAATGTTGTGAGGAATTTAGAGAGAAGTTGAGGCAGGCTCTGGGTGGGCAGGTAGTGCTGCCAGATGACTGGGGAACTACAGCAGAAGTGATCAGGGAGACAGGGAGAAAGGTGCTGGGTGTGTCATCTGGAAGGAGGAAAGAAGATAAGGAGACTTGGTGGTGGAATTAGGAAGTTCAGGATAGTATCCAGAGGAAGAGGCTAGCCAAGAAGAAGTGGGACATGGACAGGACTGAAGAGAATAGACAGGAATACAAGGAGTTACAGCGCAGAGTGAAGAGGGAGGTGTCTAAGGCCAAGCAGAAGGCATATGACGAGTTGTACACTAGGTTAGACACTAGAGAAGGACAGAAGGACTTGTACAGGTTAGCTAGGCAGAGGGATCGAGATGGGAAGGATGTGCAGCAAGTTAAAGTTATTAAGGATAGAGATGGAAGGGTGCTCACAAGTGAGGAGAGTGTACAGAAGAGATGGAAGGAGTACTTTGAGGAGCTGATGAATGAGGAAAATGAGAGGGAAAAAAGAGTAGAAGGGGTGAACTCTGTGGAACAGAAAGTAGATAAGATTAGAAAGGATGAAGTCAGGAAGGCTTTGAAGAGGATGAAAAGTGGGAAGGCAGTTGGTCCTGATGACATCCCGGTGGAGGTCTGGAAGTGTCTGGGAGAGGCAGCAGTGGAATTTTTAGCTAGTTTGTTCAACAGGGTTTTAGAGAGTGAGAGGATGCCTGAGGAATGGAGAAGAAGTGTGTTAGTGCCGATCTTTAAGAATAAGGGTGACATGCAGAATTGCAGCAACTATAGGGGGATAAAGTTGATGAGCCATACAATGAAGCTATGGGAAAGAGTAGTGGAAGCTAGGTTAAGGAAGGTAGTGGAAATTTGTGAGCAGCAGTATGGCTTCATGCCCAAAAAGAGCACAACAGATGCAATTTTTGCTCTGAGAATTTTGATGGAGAAGTATAGGGATGGTCAGAGGGAGAAAGCGTATGACAGGGTGCCAAGAGAAGAGCTGTGGTACTGTATGAGGAAGTCAGGAGTGGCAGAGAAGTATGTCAGAGTGGTGCAGGACATGTATGAGAGGAGCCGGACAGTGGTGAGGTGTGCTGTAGGTCAGACAGAGGAGTTCAATGTGGAGGTGGGACTGCATCAGGGATCGGCTCTGAGCCCCTTCCTGTTTGCTATAGTGATGGGCCAGTTGTCAGAGGAGGTCAGACAGGAGTCTCCTTGGACAATGATGTTTGCAGATGACATTGTGATCTGTAGTGAGAGCAGGGAGCAGGTGGAGGAAAACCTGGAGAGGTGGAGGTTTGCGCTGGAGAGAAGAGGAATGAAGGTCAGTCGTAGTAAGACTGAGTACATGTGTGTGAATGAAAGGGAGGGAAGTGGAACAGTAAGGTTACAGGGTGAAGAGGTGAAGAAGGTACAGGAGTTTAAGTACTTGGGGTCAACAGTCCAGAGTAATGGAGAGTGTGGGAAAGAGGTAAAGAAGCGAGTGCAGGCAGGTTGGAATGGGTGGAGAAAGGTGTGGGGAGTTCTGTGTGAGAGGAAAATATCAGCGAGAATCAAGGGGAAGGTGTACAGGACAGTGGTGAGAGCGGCCATGCTGTATGGTTTAGAGACAGTGTCACTGAGGAAGAGACAGGAGTCAGAGCTAGAGGTAGCAGAGCTGAAGATGTTGAGGTTCTCTTTGGGAGTGACAAGATTGGACAGGATTAGGAACGAGTACATCAGAGGGACAGCTCATGTTGGACGTTTGGGGGACAAAGTTAGGGAGGCCAGATTAAGATGGTTTGGACATGTTCAGAGGAGGGAGAGTGAGTATATTGGTAGGAGAATGTTGGACATGGAGCTGCCAGGCAGGAGGCAAAGAGGAAGGCCAAAGAGGAGGTATATGGATGGAATTAATGAGGATATGAAGCTAGTGGGTGCAAGTGTTGAGGATGCAGAAGATAGGGATAGGTGGAGAGAGATAATTCGCTGTGGCGACCCCTGAAGGGAAAAGCCGAAAGAAGAAGAAGACTTTTCATCTTGTCATGGGTAATTTGTTTCCTATTGCATATTTGCACTGATGGTTTTGTTGTCTCTTGGTTAATAAAGAGAATTTTAAAAGTCAAAAGTCTCTCTCTCTCTCTCTCTCTCTCTCTCTCTCTCTCTCTCTCTCTCTCTCTGCGCATGCGCGGTGGAGAAGTGAGTGTGGCGTGTAGAGCACGTGAGAGCGGTTGGCGTGTTGCCAATTTTTTCGGCACTAAAGTGCATTTTTTCCGTGTAATATCTCGGATTATTTATTTATTTTGTGTGTGTGTGTGTCTGTGTGTGCAAAAAATAACTGTGTGTGTGCGTGTGTGTACGTGCGTGTGCGTGTGTGTGTGTGCGTGCGTGCGTGCGTGCGTGTGTGCAGGGTTGTGTGTGTGTGAGCAGCATGTCGGTGAAGCATGGTCATGGCGGATCCGAGCGCGACGCTGTGTGAGAGGTTGACTCGCCGGCACGGTGTGTGTATAGTGTGTGTATAGTGTGTGCAGGTGTGTGTATAGTGTGTGTATAGTGTGTGTATAGTGTGTGTATAGTGTGTGCGGCGAGTGTAGAAGATTGTTGTGTTGCAGTCGGTAACGTGGTGGGACATGAGAACATTGTCTCTGCCTCCAGAATGAACAGTGCTATTGTGGTGTTCCTGAATGATGTGGAGAAAGTGAGGAAACTGACCCAGAACGGAATAGTGGTCAATAATGAGACGATATTGGTTTCTCCCCTCAGTTCCCCAGATAAGAAAGTTATGTTGTGTAATGTCCCTCCTTTTATTTCTGACGAGGCGATCGGTAAAGAGCTGTCTCGGTACGGGCGAATGGTCTCCCCCATTAAGAAAATCCCCCTTGGCTGTAAGTCCCCACTGGTGAGACACTGGGTGTGTTTCAGAAGAATGGTGTTTATGGTGTTTAAAGAAGGTGTCGATGAGCTGAACGCTGTTTTTAAATTCACTGTAGATGGCTTCGACTACAACATCTTTGTTTCTTCTGATACAGACATTAAGTGTTTTAAATGTGGTCAGACTGGACATCTTGCTCGGACCTGCCCTGAGCGGCAGAGTGACCCCAGTGTTTCTGAGCGTCCGGGGCGGGACGCGGCCGAGTCGGCCGGGGTCGTTCCCCCTGCGGCAGAGCCACGCTCAGCTCAACCGGACCGGACGAAGTCGTGGTCTACTGAGAAAAGCTCAGTGGGTTCTGGAGCAGTGCTGGAGCCGCCTGCGCTGACAGAGGCAGGCACAGAGGTGCAGGGCAACCGCATGGAAACACCGGACACTACACCAGTGCAGGGGGACGGGGGAGACGTGGACATGGTGGATGAGCCCATTTTTAAAGTAAATAAATAAAATTTCCAATAAATTCCAATAAATTCCAAATAAAAGGAAAAAACAAGGTAAGGGACAAGGGAATAAGCAGGCTAAAAAAGAGACGAAGGTGGAGGAAGGAGAATCGGACAGTGATGACTGCATCTCAGACTCGGTTTTAACTTTCGATTCTCAGGAGGAACAGATTAATGTCATTCATAGTGCAGAGGACATTAAAGAGTTTTTAAGGAACAACAAATGGCAGAAGAATGTCGCATTAGAAGAGTTTTTCCCTGACCGCAAACAGTTCATTCATGATGTTAAGTTCTTCAGAAGAGAAGGAGCTTTTGTTGATGTAGAAATTTTCCGACTGAAGAAACTGATAACGAGAGTGAATAGGGAAAACTCTGACCATGAGTAATGTGTGGTGTTTATGTCAGAGTGGTTTTTACCCTCTGTTTGGTTTTATTTATTTTATTTATTTTAATGATTGGAATTAATATTGCGAGTTTAAATATTAATGGAGCAAGAGAGCAGAATAAGAGAGCTAAACTCTATGGACTTTTAAAGCAGAAGCACATTGATGTTGTCATGCTGCAGGAAACCCACAGTGATATCAGCAATGCTGCTGATTGGGTGAAGGAGTGGGATGGGTTGGTGATTTTAAGCCATAACACATCACTCAGTGGTGGAGTTGCCCTGGTCTTTGCTCGCAATTTTATCCCTTGTTCTTATTCAGTTGAAGAGATTTTAACTGGGAGGCTTTTAAAAGTGAAAGCTTTTTATGAGAATGAGGTTTTAATGTTTATCTGTGTGTACACTCCCACCAGTGCAGTGGAGAGGATGGTTTTTTTAGACACATTGAGCAATGTTATTGCTGACTGCGACACTGCAGATATTTTAATTCTGGGTGGAGATTTTAACTGTACTACGGATGATTTGGATCGGAACCACGCAGAACCTCACGTGGCTTCCCGTAAGCGTCTGTGGGAGGTGATGGAGGCCCACAAGTTAAGTGACATATGGAGAACTTTTAATAAGAACAAGAGACAGTACACGTGGGCCCATGCCATAGACAACTCACTCTCCCTGGCAAGACTAGATCGCTTTTATGGTTTTAAACACCAGCTAACGCTTTTTACACAGTGTTTTATTGTTCCAGTAGGTATCTCTGACCATAGCATGGTCCAGTGTACTATGACTAAAGAGAATGTTAAACTTAGGAGCGCGTACTGGCATTTTAACACTGCACTTTTAGAATACGCTAATTTTAGAGAGTCTTTTACTTATTTATGGAATTGTTTTAAATCAGAGAAGGCAGCTTTTAGCTCACTTCAGCTGTGGTGGGATGTGACTAAAACACAAATCAAAGTTTTTTGTCAACAGTACACTCTCAACGTCACAAGAGACATTGTTAGATCTCTGAAAGCTCTGGAGATAGAAATAGTGGAACTCCAGCGTTTGGAGGCCACCAGAAATCGAGGACATATTGAAGCCCTCAAAAGTAAAAAAGACAAAATGAACGACCTGTTAGACATTACAGCACAGGGGGCGCTGGTCCGCTCACGCTTTAAAAAAGTGCAGCCGAGATGGACGCTCCTTCTAAGTTCTTCTTCAGTTAAGAGCAAAATAATGGACAGAAAAGATTCATACATGCTGTGCGAACAGAATCAGGGGATTTCTTATCTGAGCCCACTGAAATTCACAAGTAGAAAGTAAGCTTTTACTCAAAGCTGTACAGCAGTGAGTGGTCAGGGGCACAAGTGGTGGAGGACAGCTTCCTCATGGGCCTGCCAAAGCTCTCTGAGCAAGCGGCCAGAGTGTTGGATAGGGAGCTGTCACTGGAGGAGCTTCATGAGGCTCTCCAGAGGATGGAGAATGGACGGGCATCAGGTATAGATGGTCTCCCGGCTGAGTTTTACAAGGCTTTCTGGGCTGTCATAGGGCAGGACGTGCTGGATGTCCTACGGGACAGTATACGGAGAGGTGAGCTCCCATTGAGCTGCAGGAGGGCCGTCCTGACCCTACTGCCGAAAAAGGGAGACCTGACACACCTGAAGAACTGGCGCCCCGTCTCACTACTGTGCACTGACTGCAAGCTGCTCTCAAAAGCATTAGCCTCGAGACTGACTAAGGTAATGGAGCGGCTTATTCACCAGGACCAGAAGTACTGTGTGCCTGATAGGTCCATATTCGATAACGTGTATTTGATTCGTGATATTTTGGACATCTCCAGGCTATTGGGCTTGAAGACTGGTCTGATTTTCCTAGATCAGGAAAAGGCTTTTGACCGGGTTGAGCATGAATATTTGTGGAAGGTGCTGGAAACCTTTGGGTTCAACCCAGGTTGTGTAGCCATGATCAGGGTGTTGTACTGTGAAATTGAGAGTGTACTGAAGGTTAATGGTGGTTTATGTGCCCCTTTTAGAGTGTACAGAGGGATCAGGCAGGGCTGTTCCCTCTCAGGCATGTTGTACTCTCTGGCGATTGAACCTCTTTTAAACAAGTTAAGGAGTTTTCTATCTGGTTTTAATATTCCACATGCTAATGCCTCAGTATATTTATCAGCTTATGCAGATGATCTGGTAGTCATGATAAACACACAAGAAGACGTGAATGTTTTAGCTGCTATTTTAAATGACTTTCAGGTTTTATCCTCTGCCAAGGTTAACTGGACAAAGAGTGAAGCCATTTTAGTTGGGGAGTGGGGAGGTGGGCAACCTACACTACCAGGAGGCTTAGCGTGGAAAAGAGGTGGTTTTAAATATTTGGGTGTCTACCTGGGGACCAATGAATTTTTAAACAAAAACTGGGAAGGTTCTGTAGAGCACGTGAAGGGCAGACTGAGCAGGTGGAAGCGGCTGGTCCCGAAGATGTCTTACAGGGGGCGAACGCTGGTTATCAACAACCTCGCCGCGTCATCCCTCTGGCACAAGCTGGCATGCGTAGATCCGCCGCCGATCCTGCTAGCAAACATCCAGGCCCAGTTGGTGGACTTCTTCTGGGATGGTCTACACTGGATTCCACAGAGTGTTCTCCACCTGCCGAAAGAGGAAGGAGGGCAGGGGCTGGTCCAGCTATCTAGCAGAGCCGCAGCCTTCCGACTCCAGTTCATCCAGAGACTCCTCACTGGACCCAGAGACCTAGTATGGAGAGCAGCAGCCAGTGGATTATTACACACAGTTAAAGGACTGGGGCTAGACAGAGCTTTGTTTTTAATGGACACCAAAATGCTGGACATTTCTGGATTACCAATGTTTTACCGTGGACTTTTTAAGATCTGGAATGTTTTTAAAAAACAAAACAAGGGCTGTCGAACAGTACACTGGCTGCTGGAGGAGCCTCTGGTATACGGCGGGCGACTGGACATCTCCGGTGTGACCGTCCCTGCACTGTCCAGAACACTCGTCTCCTCGGGCATTGTGACGCTCCGGGAGCTTGTGAACGTCGCGGGGTCAGATTTGTCAAGGGCAGAGGACCTGGCAGTGCGTGTGGGACTGCGGTCCCAGCGTGTTGTCAATCAGCTCCTACACCGCTGGAGGTCTGCACTTACATCAGAGGAGCGTGTTCAGCTGATGGGCTATCAACATACAGAGACTGGTCCTGCAGAGGACGAACCCTTTCCCCGGCTGAACATTGCTCCTGACCTCGACGGGTGTGCAGGCCCCTCCTGGAGTGCCGGAGCGACGGGGAGATGGACTTTGGGTCAGTGTCGGGGAAGCTGCTCTACAGAGCCTGTGTTAAGGTTTTAAACAAGAAGAAGCTGAGTGGGAGGGTAGACACCCCATGGAGAAGTGTTCTGGGTTTTAAGGGTGATGTTAAACCAGAGTGGACGCACTGTATAAACCACCGTTAACCAAAAGAGCTGCCGACCTCCAATGGAGGATTTTACATGGTATTATCTCTGTGAACTCTTTTATCTCTGTTTTAAACCCTGATGTTGTACATGACTGTCCGTTCTGTTCACAGAGAGAAACTGTTCTTCATGCTTTTATTCACTGCTCCAGGTTACAGTCACTGTGTATGTTTTTACAGAGCATTTTAAGGTCTTTTAATGTTGATTTTACTGTTCAGTGTTTTATTCTTGGTTTTAAGTATGTCAGGAAACACAGGTTCAGGTGCCAACTGATCAATTTTATCTTTGGTCAGGCAAAAATGGCAATATACCTGAGCCGAAAAAAACGGGTAGCACAAAACTCTGACTGCGAGGCCACAAGAATTTTAAAGAGGCTGATCAAGTCAAGAATTTTAATAGATTTTAATTTTTATAAGAGTATGAATGATTTGGACATGTTTAAGTGTGTGTGGGGTTGTGAGAATGCTGTGTGCTCTGTTACAGAAGGAGAACTTAACTTTGCAGCAGAGATAAACTAATCATCACTCCTGTTTAAACTCATTTATTGAAAATATTTCAATACACTCTTATTTATTTTATGGATTTATTTATTTATTTATTTAAGTCACTCTGTGTATGATATGTGACTTGTGTAAATAAAGTTTTGTAAAAGTCAAAAGTCTCTCTCGCTCTCTCTCTCTCTCTCTCTCGCTCGCTCTCTCGCTCTCTCGCTCTCTCGCTCTCTCTCCATCTCTCTCTCACTCTCCCACTCTCCCTCTCTCCCTCTCTCTCTCTCCCTCTCTCTCTGAAACTGAAATGCAGTGAGTTCCAGGAGGCAGATATTCATTAGTCAGGAGCAGAATTTGGGAATAGTGTTATTACGAGTCCCTGATGAGTGAGCACTTCATTAATTCCGTCTCTGAAGCACTTCCTCTGGGCCGCGCCTCAGACAGAGAGTTCCAAGAGATTATTATGGATTCGGATCTTTATGAAGTGATGAAGTGACTCTTTGGATTTGGCAGAAATGTCATGAGAGTTAAATGATTCTGCAGCAGAGATCTGTTCTGTTTAAAACAGATCTGTAGTATGTGAGATTCGATTATCGATTATCGATTGGTCGAGATGAGACGTGTTTTTCCGAGCTCTGCCAAGCTGACCTACAATTTTCACGATTTGTATCTTAAATCCAGTCCTATATTCTAACTTTTATAGTACCTATAGTATCCTATAATATTCTCACTCCAAAGGCATTTTATATTGCTAGTTTTATTTGTTTTCCAAAACACTCGCCAATAGTGGGTTAGCTTAATAGCATTGCTAATTCGTTAGCCCGGCTACCACAAGTTTGTTTACTTTTTCACACCGGTTATCTCTGTTTATTACTACAACTAAACATTATGTCGGTTGTGTGTCTGCCTTTGAGTGCAGGTGAGGACTCTTTCGAGCTGCACTCGGTGGATTTGGAGCTGGAGGCCGTGGAGAAGCAGATTCGCGACCTACAGGTGAAGCAGTCTCAGCTGCGACAGCGTAAAGCCGCATTGGAATCATCCCGGACTGACGCTCACCTGTCCCAGGTAAATTCACGGCGTGAAACAATCACTCCCACAACCTCAACTTCGTGTGCTTCTCTGCCCAGGCCCAGCGCAAGGACACGGCCCACCCAGGTTTCGTTCACTCCGGCGCCGGGGTACCACGCAGCCTGGATGCAGCAGCAGGGGAAGACGCGAGCCAAGCCCCGGGCGAGGACCTCTCCCCCTCCGCCGCCACTCGTCTTCGAGATCTCGACCCAGAACCGTTTCGCTCCCCTTTGTGAGATGGCGTGCGATGCGGTGATCATCGGAGACTCCATCGTTCGGCACATCCGTTCTACTTCGGCTAAAGGTAAGGTGCACACTCGCTGTCTTCCTGGTGCTTGTGTTCTTGATGTCTGGCACGAACGACATCAGGCTGAGGCAGACGGAGATCCTGATGAAGGACTTCAGGAGCCTGGTGGAGAAGGTACGCACCACATTGCCCACGACGAGGATCATCGTGTCAGGACCACTTCCCACGTTCCAGCGAGGAATCGAGAGGTTCAGTAGACTATTTGCTTTTAATGAATGGTTACAGTCATGGTGTCAAGATCAGAAATTACCTTTTGTTGATAACTGGAATCTTTTCTGGGAGCGTCCTAGGTTCTACCGTCCTGATGGCCTGCACCCAAGCAGAGTTGGAGCAGCAGTCCTCTCAGACAACATCTCCAGGACACTACGCCCCACTGACTGGTAAGCCATAACCCAGATTACAATTATGATAGATACTGTTCAGCTCACCAGACTGATACAAGTGCACATATAGCTCATCTTATAGAGACTGTGTCTGTTCCCCGAATAGTGAGATCAAAGAATAAATTCATTAATAGCCCTCGAAATAATCTAATCGCAGTTATACCTGAAAAACACCAAATAATTAAAGAAAAACAATTCCTAAAGTTTGGGCTTCTCAACATTAGATCCCTTGCACAGAAAGCACTTATTGTTAATGAAATGATCTCAGATTATAGTTTTGATACACTCTGCCTTACTGAAACCTGGCTTAGGCCAAATGAATTCATTAGTCTGAATGAGTCCACTCCGTCAGGATATTACTATAAGCATGAGCCCCGTCTGACTGGTCGTGGAGGTGGTGTTGCAACTATTTATAGCAACTCTCTTACCGTTACTCAGAAAACAGGACCCAGGTTTAACTCATTCGAAGTGCTTGTCCTTAATGTTACACTCACAGACATAAATAAAAAATCTCTACTGTATCTTGCGCTGGCCACCGTATATAGACCCCCGGGGCCCTACGCCGATTTTCTTAAAGAGTTTGCACATTTACTCTCAGACCTACTGATTAATTATGACAAAGTGTTGATTGTAGGAGACTTTAACATTCATGTAGACGATTCCAATGATGCCTTAGGACTCGCATTTATGGGATTTATTAAATTCTTTTGGGGTTAAACAAAACATTACTAGACCAACTCATCGTTTTAACCATACACTAGATTTAGTTATATCACATGGAACAGATGTCACTGATATAGCTGTTCTACCTCAAAGTGATGATATCACAGACCATCACCTCTTAGTGTACACTCTACCTGTAGAACATATTAGACACGTCTCCCCTCGTTATCGACTCTATTATTATCTAATATTATGAATAGCAGCTACGCTAATTCCTTTCCATTTGTTTCCCTTCTTCTACCCAACCCCGAGTCACACAGAGATTGTGCCAGCTCCGGTGGCATCCAGAGATGGACCAGCTCCAGCCGGGTTCTGCTTTTTGAGGACTGGAGTATTCAAAGCAGCACTGCCAACCCTATGTGGACATTTTACACATAACATTCTACACATGCTGTATCTGCATCACACAACTAATGCAGAAAGGACATTGTTCATATCACACTCTCCGTGTGTCACCCAGATGAGGATGGGTTCCCTTTTGAGTCTGGTTCCTTTCAAGGTTTCTTCCTAATACCATCTAAGGGAGTTTTTCCTTGCCACAGTCACCTGAGTCACCTCAGGCTCGCTCACTAGGGAAAATTTTGTCTAACATCTAGGACTGTTTGTTTGTATGTGTATTGTTTCTTATGTTCTGTAAAGCTGCTTTGAGACAATGCTCTTTGTTAAAAGCGCTATACAAATAAAATTGAATTGAATTGAATTAAAAACTGCTTTAACTGATACCATGAAACTTACAACACACACACACACACACACACACACACACACACACACACACTGAGTGTGTGGAACGACGCATCACTATGGGCAGTGTTTCGGGCCGGACTGAACCCTGAGCTCCAGACGGAGCTAGCGTGTCGCACTGAGGAGACTACACTGTCCCAGTTTGTAGCCACAGCCATCCGTTTGGATAATCTCATGTGCCAACACCAGGCAGGGACTTCACGTTTCACCACAGCCCCTCCTAGGAGCCAGCCAAACTACTCCAGTTTCAGGGAGGAGGCTCCAGAGCCCATGCAACTGGGGAGGTCCAGGCTGGCGGAGCCGGCGCATCAACAACAAAGCCGGATGCGGTTATGCTATAACTGCGGGGCTTCCGGACATCTAAGCCCTCGTTGCCCGGAGAAACCTTCATCGGCACAGGTTCATGGTTCTTCAGCTTACTGGTGCCGGTGTCGTTGTGTGTATTTAATTGCTGTGTTCCTGTCTCAGCACTAATTGACTCCGGGGCAGCCGGCAACCTTATCGACGGGGCATTGGTGAAGAAGCTCTGGATCCCCACCTTCCCGTTTACCACCTCTAAGGATTACAGACATTGACAGTTGGCCGATTGGTGAGGGCTATCTTAAACATCAGACGGAACTGCTGGATTTCCGAGTGGGACTTTTTCACCAGGAATGTCTGCCATTCTACGTCATTTCCTCCCCGGCCAACCCCGTGATCTTGGGATTCCCGTGGCTCAGGCGTCATGATCCCCAAATCTCCTGGCGCTCGGGGGAGCTGGTACGCTGGTCATCCACCTGCAAGGAGAGATGCCTATGGGACCAGGTACCTAGGCCCTGCAGGACCTCTTGCGTGAGGGAATCGCCCCTCACTATCCCTGGCCACCCTCCTCAGGAGTACACAGAGTTTTGGGAGGTGTTCAGCGAGGAAAGGGCGGGTCGACTACCGGCGCATCAACCTTGGGATTGTGCCATCGATCTGCTGCCTAACGCCTCTCCGCCTAGGGGGCGGGTCTACCCCCTTTCGCTTCCTGAGTCTAAGGCCATGGAGGAGTACATTGAGACCGCTCTGGCAGCGGGCCACATTCGGCCTTCCACGTCACCGGCAGCGGCAGAATTCTTTTTCGTGGGCCAAAAGGATGGAGGCTTACGCCCATGTATAGACTATCGGGGGTTGAACGCTGTCACCATTCCTTACCCCTATCCTCTGCCTCTGGTACCTGCAGCGCTGGAGCAGCTGAGAGGGGTGAGGATTTTTACCAAATTGGATCTCAGGAGCGCCTACAATCTGGTTCGGATTAAAAAGGGGGATGAATGGAAGACCGCTTTCCACACAACTCATGGACACTATGAGTACCGAGTAATGCCCTTCGGCCTCACCAACGCCCCCGCAGTCTTCCAAGCCCTCATAAATGGGGTGTTTCAAGACCTGCTTGGGAAATGGGTCATTGCGTACATTGATGACATCCTCGTGTACTCCGCCTCCCCAGAGGAACATGTACTACACGTCCGGGAGGTGTTATCCCGGTTACAGCAGTACCACCTGTACGTGAAGTTAGAGAAATGCGAGTTCCACCGGTCCACGGTGACCTTCTTGGGCTACGTGGTCTCACGACAGGACGTGGAGATGGACGTGGTCAAAGTCCGGGTGGTCACGGACTGGCGTGCCCCCACTACAGTGCCAGAGCTGCAGCGCTTCCTGGGTTTTGCTAATTTCTACAGGCGCTTCATACGTAACTACAGCTCGGTGGCAGGCCCGTTGACTTCATTACTAAGGGGGAAGCCCAAGAGGTTGGCCTGGACAGATCAGGCCCAGGCGGCCTTTCAGCAGCTGAAGGACTGCTTCACCACGGCCCCCATCCTACGACACCCGGACCCTGACTTACCGTTTGTGGTGGAGGTAGACGCCTCCAGTAGCGGCCTCGGGGCTGTGCATTCCCAGCATCATGGAGAACCAGGGAATATTCATCCATGTGCGTTTTATTCACGGAAATTGACTACCGCCGAGGCCAACTATGACGTGGGCAACAGAAAACTTCTGGCGATCAAGGCGGCGCTGGAGGAGTGGCGTCACTGGCTGGAGGGAGCGCGTCACCCATTCCAGGTACTCACCAATCATCGCAACCTGGAGTACCTTCGTGGCGCCAAGCGCTTAAACCCACGGCAGGCCAGGTGGGCCTTATTCTTCACTTGGTTTCGGTTCATGGTGACATAAGGCCCTGGGTCCAAGAACGGTAAGGCGGATGCGTTGTCACATTCGAGAGAGCCGACGAGCCTGTACTGACCGAGCCCATCCTGCCGCCCACCGCCATTCTGGCCCCGGTACGCTGGAACTTTGTGGAAGAGATCCAGCGGACTCATGCTGAGGAGCCGCCCCCTGCTGGTTGCCCACCGACTAAGATCTTCGTGCCCCCGCAGTTTCGTACCCAGGTGATGCAGTGGGTACATGAAGCTCCCAGCTCGGGTCATCCGGGGGTTCGTCGATCTACACAGCTCGTCCGCCGCTGGTTCTGGTGGCCATCCCTGGCTTTAGATGTGGAGAGACACGTTCAGGCTTGTCCCTCCTGCGCCCAGGCACGGACTAGTCGTCAACTCCCGGAGGGGCTGCTGGAGCCCCTTCCGATTCCTCAACGCCCCTGGTCCCACCTGTCAGTGGACTTTTTAACAGACCTGCCGGACTCAGGGGGTTACACTGTAGTCCTGGTGGTAGTGGATCGCTTCCTCAAGGGGTGTAAGCTAATTCCCCTTAAGGGGTTGCCTTCGGCCATGCAAACTGCTGAGGCTCTGTTCGTGCACGTGTTCCGGAACTTTGGTCTGCCTGAGGACATCGTATCGGACTGGAGGTCGCAATTTACCTCCCGGGTGTGGGGATCGTTATGTGCACGACTAGGTATAGGCGTTAGCCTGAGCTCCAGCTACCACCCCCAGTCTAATGGACAAGCGGAGAGACTCAACCAGGAGATCGGCCGGTTCCTCAGGTCGTACTGTAGCAGGGAGCAGCACCGGTGGAGTGAGTTTCTGCCCTGGGCAGAATACGCCCAGAACTCTCTCATCCACTCCTCTACGGGCCTGATGCCCTTTCAGTGCGTGCTGGGATACCAGCCGCCCCTGTTCCCATGGTCGGGGGAGCTCTCCGATGTTCCAGCAGTGGAGGAGTGGTAACGGTGGAGTCAAGAGGTCTGGGAAAGGGCCCATGTGCGACTTCAGCAGGCAGTGCGCAGGCAGAGGATTCAGGCCGACCGATGTCGCTGCCCTCACCCTTCCTACCAGGTGGGACAGAAGTTTTGGCTGTCTACGCGGAACCTCCGCCTTAAACTGCCGTGCCTCAAGCTCAGTCCTAAGTTCATCGGCCCGTTTGAGATTGTTCGGCAGGTCAACCCGGTGGCATACCGGCTGCAGCTTCCAGCGGCGTATCGCATCTGCCCCACGTTTCATGTGTCCCTCCTTAAGCCAGCGCATCCTTTGGCTGGAGAGGTTCCGGACGGCGGGGAGCCACCACCGCCTCTGGACGTTGAGGGATCTCCAGCATACCGGGTACGTGCTCTCCTGGATTCCAGGCGGGTTCGTTCGCGGCTTCAGTACCTCGTGGACTGGGAGGGCTACGGTGTCGAGGAACACTCATGAGTGGAGGCCGCCGACATCCTGGACCCGTCCCTCACGGAGGACTTCCACCGCGACCACCCGAACAAGCCTGCTCCGTGTCTGAGGGGTCGTCCACGACGTAGAACCCCAGGAGGTGTCCCTAGGGGGGGGGCTCTGTCACGACCCGCCCGAGCGCCGGCCGCGAGAGGGAGCTCTCGCCTGACTTTTGAGATTACTTCCGGGTGCGCGCTAGCTTTAAAAACGCTGCGCACTTCCTGCACATCGCGAAGTATCTTTTCTATGGGGAGTACCGAGTGTTTGATTATTGGATTGCTTTTTGTGTATGACTTGGACTGTTTAATGATTTCTCTTTTGGATTACCTGTGTGGATTACCTGTTGTTACCGAACTGGACTGTTTAACGTTTATGCTATTGGATTGTCTCTGTTATATCTATTGTTGGCTTACCGAGTCCGGACTGTTTAAGGACTTTCATTTATGTCTCTTCCTGTTTGTTTGTACGCTCGAATATATTACTCCGACTCTGTCTTTGCTCGTCCCCTATCGCCAGCTCGGCGAATGGATCCGAACACCTCCGCATCCGGTGGAGCTTCCTCACAGCATGTGTGTGTGTCTGTGCATGTGTGTGTGTATGTGCATGTGTGTGTGTCTGTACATGAGTGTGTGTCTGTGCATGTGTGTGTGTATGTGCATGTGTGTGTGTGTGTGTGTGTGTGTTTGACAGTGTGGTGTGATGAAGTCTCTGTTACACAATGAAGTTGATTATTTTTATGATTTCCTCCTGGATTTTTTTAAATCTTTTGATCTCAAAATTCCTGAAGTCTTCAAGTCCTGAAGTCTTCAAGTCCTGAAGTCCTGAAGTCACAAAGTCTTGAAGTCCTGGAGTTTTGAAGTCCTGAAGTCTTGAACTCCTGAAGTCTTGAGCTCTTGTAGTCCTTAACTCCTGAAGTCTTGAAGTCTTGCCGTCTGTCTTCAGTCTCAGACGGTTGTACTGACAGCGATGTGTGTTGATGATACTGAAGATAAAACCACATTAGTGACTATTTACTCTCTTTATGCGGCGTGTGTGCTGTGCATGCCCCTGTTGCTATGGAAACGATATCAGAGCGAGTGCATTAATATAAAGCTGCGCTACAGTCATGATGTTAGAGAGAATTAATCAACAACATCTGACCAATCAGAGCACAGGATTCAGCAGTTTAATTAGACGATGATTCTGCAGAATGAGAGCGAGACTCTCATCCTAGAGTTCTAGAGTTTTGTGGATTTGAGCTTCAGCGCTCGTCATGTTTTATTGTTTGGTTTGAATGTGAAAGTGTCGACGCTGTAGAGATATGTATTTATATATTTATATTGTCTAAGAGTTTTTGGACGTGATGAAGAGGAAAACAAGGCAGTGTGAGTTGGACGGTGAGTCAGACTGCCATTTCTCTGCACTTTTCAGTAATCACAGGTTCCTGCAGAGACGAAAAGACATCCGGCGTTTTCTTTTCACTTTACCACAATACAGTGAGGTGACGAATCAGAGACAAACATCACAAACAATTCACACGTTGACTCATAATTACTGTCACATTATATTTATATTTCATCAGTAATAAAGAAAGTCGTCCTCGTGGAGCAGAAGCTGAAGTGAGTCGATGCAGCTCAGAAAATATTCATTATTTAATAAGTCACTCAAAACGGCTGAACTCGCTGATCTGAGTCCAGCCTGGTGGGCGTGGCCTAACCTTCTGATGAGCGTCCTCGACTGACAGATTAGCGTTCACTCTCCTAGTTAGCTTTCTCTCCGTAAGTTAGCTTTCTCTCAATCTGTGGGCAAAGTAAGTGAGTGTCAGGGTGGA
>JAUCMX010000008.1:28590322-28592822 GCA_033459395.1 Hemibagrus guttatus | reverse complement strand
TTTAAAGTGAAAAGAAAGAGATTTTCATTTTCTTTTTGACACAAAGACATCAGCAGATCATGGGAGTTACGCTCCACTGCTGAATATATTCATTTAGAACCTTCTGAAATTTCATTCCAACACAAAATCCAGAAAACTGAGAATATTAAATGAAATCTTGTACACTGAACATAATAAATGTAACGTGACTAAAATATCGGACTGTTACAAGGTTCTGTCTGAGAATGATCCGAAGAAATGAGGACATGTTTGTGTTAAAACCTTTTAAACATGAAGTAAGAATAAAGCCGTGGACTGTTTATGATTTAAAATAAATTTTTAATTTTACTAAAGAAAAGGGTGTTTATTTTACAGACAATTATAAAAATGTAGATATTGGTTTCACTTCTTTATTATCTGATAAACATTTACAGAAACAAATAATGAAACGTAATAAATAAATAAATAAATAAATAAATAAATAAATAAATAAATAGATGTGAAAAAGATTTAAAGTTCATCATCACTCAGGAAAAATATTACATTTAAATTTAAATTGAATATTTTTCCTGAATGATGAACTTTAAATCTTTTTCATGTTTATTTAATTGTATTTTTTAGACAGAGAAAGATGAGCGATACACAAAAACACAAAAATATCACAAACTGCTACAAAAGTGTGTGTGTGTGTCAGAGAGTGTGTGTATGTATTAGTGTGTATGTAAGAGAGTGTGTGTATGTGTGTGTGTGTGTGTGTGTGTGTGTGTGTGTGTGTATGAGTGCGTGTATGACCTCTGATCCCTGTTGCCATGGTACTGAATGTTTTGAAATAAACTAAACTGAAAAACCTGGGAACCTGAATTTCCCCCATGTGTGTGTGTGTGTGTGTGTGTGTGTGTGTGTGTGTGTGTGTGTTGTGAGATGCTGAGTGTGTAGATCTCACACACAGATAAGGCCCCTCAGCTTTGTCTTGTTTTGGTTAAATTCCTCGATTTTGCAGCCAGATTCACTCAAGTATGTCTGCTGTGTGTGTGTGTGTGGGGTGTGTGTGTGTGTGTGTGTGTGTGTGTGTGTGTGTGTGTGTGTGTGTGTGATGGACTTTCTTCCTGGTGGTGGTAAATTCCACTGTCAGATGCAGTTTAAAGAGATGAGAAGGTGGAAAAGGTGGAGTGGAGCGTGTGGATGAGGGAACCTGAGGCTCACATGCTCTTTATCTGATCTACACCACCTTTACATCACGCTCACATGCTCCTCATGGTCACCTTGGACTTGGAAACTTCTGGACGGTTGTGAATGTGATTGCTGTGTGTCTTTATCTCTTTACACACACATGCTGATTTCCTGATATCGGTGTCCTTGAATAAGAAAGGGGGTGGAGCTTCAGTCATTATTTAATATTTAAATGTAACATCCAGTTTAATTTAATCATCATTACATCACAACAATTTAAACATCTTACATTTATTTTCCAAAAGTTTTAATTTTATTATGTAAATTTGTTAAACGTTACCTAGTGATCCATTCTCAAGTTATAATACTTTAACAGGTTTGTAATTTTGTTTGTGTTACTCACACACACATAGATAGATAGATCGGGGGGGTAGATAGATAGATAGATAGATAGATAGATAGATAGATAGATAGATAGATAAACTAGGTGTAATGTATGAATGAACAATATGTAGATTATAATTATATTATACAGAGAAGATGTAGCAGAATGTACAGGGTGAAGCAGAACTGTAAGGTGGTGAAGTGTAGTGAGACATTTAGTGTCCTAGCGGTTTTAGTGTAGAGGTCAGAAGATTTATGGTTGTGGAGAAAAAACTGGCCCTGAGCCTGCTGGTTCTGGTGCGGATGGACCTGTATCTCCTCCTGGATGGACGGAGGTTGAACAGTTTGGGACTAGGGTGGGAGGAGTCCTTGATGATTTTGTGTGCTCTGTGCAGACATCTGCTGTGGTGAAGAGACTCAATGGCAGTTGGTAGTTGGGTGCCGATGATGCGCTGGTCAGTTTTCACCACCCTTTGCAGTGATTTCCTTTCACACACTGTGGAGCGGCCATACCACACTGTGATGGAGCTCGTCAAGATGCTTTCAATAATGCAGTGGTAAAAGTTGTAATCTTATCAGGAAGTAAAGACGCTGTTGCGCCTTCCTAACCAGAGTTGAGGTGTTCTGATGCCAAGACAGATCCTCAGAGATGTGGACACCCAGGAACTTAAAGCTGGAGACATGCTCTACTTCAGACCTGTTGATGTAGATAGGGGAGTGTCTGCCGCTGTTAGATTTCCGGAAAAGTCCACAATGAGCTCTTTGGTCTTCGTGGCATTGAGGGTGAGGTTGTTGATGGAACACCATGCTGACAGGCTCTGGATCTCCTCCCTGTAGGCCGATTCATCGTTGTTGCTGATTTGACCAACAACTGTGGTATCATCCGTATATTTAATGAAGAAGTGTGCTGAGCAGTGGGCAGTATGAGGGTTGAGGATAAGTGATTACCTGACCTTACAGATTGAGG
>JAUCMX010000008.1:28582822-28585322 GCA_033459395.1 Hemibagrus guttatus | reverse complement strand
GAAGGAGTGGGTTGGGTTGGTGATTTTAAGCCATAACACATCACTCAGTGGTGGAGTTGCCCTGGTCTTTGCTCGCAATTTTATCCCTTGTTCTTATTCAGTTGAAGAGATTTTAACTGGGAGGCTTTTAAAAGTGAAAGCTTTTTATGAGAATGGGGTTTTTAAATGTTTATCTGTGTGTACACTCCCACCAGTGCAGTGGAGAGGATGGTTTTTTTAGACACATTGAGCAATGTTATTGCTGACTGCGACACTGCAGATATTTTAATTCTGGGTGGAGATTTTAACTTTTCTACGGATGATTTGGATCGGAACCACGCAGAACCTCATGTGGCTTCCCGTAAGCGTTTGTGGGAGGTGATGGAGGCCCACAAGTTAAGTGACATGGAGAACTTTTAATAAGAACAAGAGACAGTACACGTGGGCCCATGCCATAGACAACTCACTCTCCCTGGCAAGACTAGATCGCTTTTATGGTTTTAAACGCCAGCTATTTTACACAGTGTTTTATTGTTCCAGTAGGTATCTCTGACCATAGCATGGTACAGTGTACTATACTAAAGAGAACTTAAACCTAGGAGGCTTACTGGCATTTTAACACTGCACTTTTAGAAGACGCTAATTTTAGAGAGTCTTTTACTTATTTATGGAATTGTTTTAAATCAGAGAAGGCAGCTTTTAGCTCACTTCAGCTGTGGTGGGATGTGACTAAAACACAAATCAAAGTTTTTTGTCAACAGTACACTCTCAACGTCACAAGAGACATTGTTAGATCTCTGAAAGCTCTGGAGATAGAAATAGTGGAACTCCAGCGTTTGGAGGCCACCGGGGATCGAGGGCATATTGAAGCCCTCAAAAGTAAAAAAGCCAAAATGAACGACCTGTTAGACATTACAGCACAGGGGGGGGCTGGTCCGCTCACGCTTTAAAAGCGCAGCCGATATGGATGCTCCTTCTAAGTTCTTTTTCAGTTTAGAGCAAAAGAATGGACAGAAAAGGTTCATACATGCTGTGCGAACAGAATCAGGGGATCTCTTATCTGAGCCCCCTGAAATTCGCAAGCAGACAGTAAGCTTTTACTCAAAGCTGTACAGCAGTGAGTGGTCAGGGGCACAAGTGGTGGAGGACAGCTTCCTCGTGGGCCTGCCAAAGCTCTCTGAGTGAGCGGCCAGAGAATTGGACAGGGAGCTGTCGCTGGAGGAGCTGCATGAGGCTCTCCAGAGAATGGAGAATGGACGGGCATCAGGTATAGATGGTCTCCCGGCTGAGTTTTACAAGGCTTTCTGGGCTGTCATAGGGCAGGACGTGCTGGATGTCCTACGGGGCAGTATACGGGGAGGTGAGCTCCCATTGAGCTGCAGGAGGGCCGTCCTGACCCTGCTGCCGAAAAAGGGAGACCTGACACACCTGAAGAACTGGCGCCCCGTCTCACTACTGTGCACTGACCCAAGCTGCTCTCAAAAGCATTAGCCTCGAGACTGACTAAGGTAATGGAGCGGCTTATTCACCAGGACCAGACGTACTGTGTGCCTGATAGGTCCATATTCGATAACGTGTATTTGATTCGTGACATTTTGGACGTCTCCAGGCTATTGGGCTTGAAGACTGGTCTGATTTTCCTAGATCAGGAAAAGGCTTTTGACCGGGTTGAGCATGAATATTTGTGGAAGGTGCTGGAAACCTTCGGGTTCAACCCAGGTTGTGTAGCCATGATCAGGGTGTTGTACTGTGAAATTGAGAGTGTACTGAAGGTTAATGGTGGTTTATGTGCCCCTTTTAGAGTGTACAGAGGGATCAGGCAGGGCTGTTCCCTCTCAGGCATGTTGTACTCTCTGGCGATTGAACCTCTTTTAAACAAGTTAAGGAGTTTTCTATCTGGTTTTAAATTCCACATGCTAATGCCTCAGTATATTTATCAGCTTATGCAGATGATCTGGTAGTCATGATAAACACACAAGAAGACGTGAATGTTTTAGCTGCTATTTTAAATGACTTTCAGATTTTATCCTCTGCCAAGGTTAACTGGACAAAGAGTGAAGCCATTTTAGTTGGGGAGTGGGGAGGTGGGCAACCTACACTACCAGGAGGCTTAGCGTGGAAAAGAGGTGGTTTTAAATATTTGGGTGTCTACCTGGGGACCAATGAATTTTTAAACAAAAACTGGGAAGGTTCTGTAGAGCACGTGAAGGGCAGACTGAGCAGGTGGAAGCGGGTGGTCCCGAAGATGTCTTACAGGGGGCGAACGCTGGTTATCAACAACCTCGCCGCGTCGTCCCTCTGGCACAAGCTGGCATGCGTAGATCCGCCGCCGAACCTGCTAGCAAACATCCAGGCCCAGTTGGTGGACTTCTTCTGGGACGGTCTACACTGGATTCCACAGAGGTTCTCCACCTGCCGAAAGAGGAAGGAGGGCAGGGGCTGGTCCAGCTTCTAGCAGAACCGCAGCCTTCCGACTCCAGTTCATCCAGAGACTCCTCACTGGACCCAGAGACCTAGTATG
>JAUCMX010000008.1:28567822-28575322 GCA_033459395.1 Hemibagrus guttatus | reverse complement strand
GGGTGTTCGTGCTAGACTAAAAACAAACCCTAGCCGGCCAGCTCATCCGTCCATCATTCTATCCAACGTCTGCTCCCTGGATATTAAACTGGACTACATCCGACTCCAGCGAACTACATGGCGTGAGTACAGAGACTGCTGCGTTTTTGTTTTTACAGAGAAGTGGCTCAGCGACAGAGTTCCGGACGCCGCCGTTCAGCTAGACGGGTTCACGGTGTTTCGTGCCAACAGAAATGCAGCTCTGTGCAGTAAGACTCGCAGTGTGTGTTTACATCAACACGGAATGCTGCAAGAACTCTGTGCTTGTCTCTAGTTACTGTTCATCGTTAGTGGAGTTTGTGACTGTTAGATGCAGGCCTTTTTATTTGCCACAGGAATTCACCACCGCTTTCATTTTCGGAGTGTACATTCCCCCCAGCACTAATACTAAAGAGGCTCTGTGTGAGCTCTATGGAGCTATTAGCGAGCTGCAGAATGCTCATCTCGACGGACTGTTTATTATCGCCGGAGAGTTCAATCATGCAAATCTCAAGTCTGTTTTCCGTAAATTCCATCAGTATGTGGACTTTGCCACAAGAGGCACGAACACGCTCGATCTCGTTTATACAAACTTTGTTATATTGTTATGTTATGTTGATTCCTGCATACAGACCACTCATGAGGTGCTTTAAACCGGTTCTGAAACAGGTGAGAACCTGGCCAGCAAGAGTCACCTCTGGTCTTCAGAACTGTTTTGAGTGCACTGACTGGAATATGTTCAGGGAGGCTGCAACCAACGATGACTATCAACTTGGAGGAGTACACCACATCAGTGACCGGCTACATCGGCAAGTGCATCGATGACGTGACAGTCTCTAAGACCGTCACCACATGCTCCAACCAAAAACCGTGGATGACTGCAGAAGTGTGTGCTCTCCTGAAGTCGAGAGACTCGGCCTTCAGAGCTGGGGATAAGGAGGCCTTAAGAACAGCAAGGGCCAAACTGTCTCGAGCCATCAGAGAGGCGAAACATGCACACGCTCAGAGAATCTACGGCCATTTTCAAGACAGCGGAGACTCCCGGCGCATGTGGCAGGGCATACAGGCGATCACAAACTACAAGACCACACCATCTGCCTGTGACAGTGACGCCTCCCTCCCAGATGCTCTGAATGACTTCTACGCTCGGTTCGAGGCACAGAACAGCACAGCGGCGAGGAAGACCATCCCTCCTCCTAACGACCAGGTGTTCTGTCTTTCCATGGCTGACGTGAGGAGAACTCTATGCAGAGTTAACCCACGGAAGTCTGCTGGACCAGACAACATTCCTGGCAGAGTGCCCAGGGAATGTGCAGAAAAGCTAGCAGCTGTCTTCACTGACATCTTCAACATTTCCCTAAGCAGCGCCGTTGTTCCTCCGTGCCTCAAGACAACGACCATTGTCCCCGTGCTGAAGAAGTCTATAGTTTCCTGAAATGCTTCGAGAGGCTCGTCATGAGGCACATCAAGACCCAGCTACCACCCTCACTGGACCCCTTGCGGTTTGTGTATCGTCCAAATCGCTCCATGGATGATGCCATCACCACATCCCTCCATCTGTCCCTCACACACCTGGACAATAAGGACACATATGTACGAATGCTGTTCATAGACTTCATTTCAGCATTCAACACAATCATCCCTCAGCACCTGATTGTGAAACTGAGCCTGCAGGGCCTGAACACCCCCCTCTGCAACTGGATCCTGGACTTCCTGGGAGACCTCAGTCAGTCCGGATCGGGAACAGCTTCTTCAGCACCACCACACTGAGCATTGGAGCCCCTCAGGGGTGTGTGCTCAGCCCACTGCTGTTCACTCTGCTGACTCACAACTGTGCAGCAATACACAGTTCGAACCACATCATCAAGTTCGCCGATGACATGACCGTGATGGGTCTCATCAGCAAGAACGATGAGTCAGCATATAGAGAGGAGGTACAATGTCTAACAACCTGGTGTAGAGCCAACAACCTGTCTTTGAACATTGACAAGACTAAAAAGATGGTTGTTGACTTTAGGAGAGCACAGAGTGACCATTCCCCGCTGTTCTTTGACAGATCCCCTGTGGAGATCGTCAAGAGCACCAAATTCCTTGGTGTACAACTAGCGGAGAACTTCACCTGGTCGCTCAACACCACCTCCATCACCGAGAAAGCCCAGCAGCGCCTCTACTTCCTGCGGAGGCTGAGGAAAGCCCATCTCCCTCCCCCCATCCTGACCATGTTCTATAGAGGGACCATGGAGAGTGTCCTGAGCAGCTGCATCACTGCCTGGTTTGGGAATTGCACCGTCTCGGATCGCAAGACCCTGCAGCGGATAGTGAGGACAGCTGAGAAGATCATTGGACGCTCTCTCCCTTCTATCACGGACATGTACACCACACGCTGCATCCGCAAAGCAAACAACATTGTGAACGACCCCTTACACCCCTCACACACACACACACACACACACACACACCCCTCACACACACACACACACACGCACACATACTCTTCATCCTCCTGCCGTCTGGAAAGAGGTACCGAAGCATTCGGGCCTCACAACCAGACTGTGTAACAGTTTCTTTCCACAAGCCATCAGGCTCCTCAACACCTAGAACTGAACTACTAGCTCTCTCTCTCACACACACACACACACACACACACACACACACACACACACACCTGTGTGAACTCTCAATATAATGTTACCTTCCATTTGCACTACCTGTTATGAATGATTATTTATTTGCACTTTAACTGCTGCTAATATATTTTTGTACACTACAAATGGTCATGCTGTTATGTAAATAGCTTTCAGACATATATATAACACACATCACATCCGTCTCGCCCACTGCACATGTTCCTGTCTTCTGTCTTGTGTTGTTTTTGTCTTTTTGTACTTGTCTTTGCACTGTTTGCACACTTTGCACTTTATGTAACTAGAACAAACTTCTGTCCTAGCTCTGTGTTGTTGGTTTTGTAATTAGATGTTGTGTGTTGTTGTAATGTAGCACCAGGGTCCTGGAGAAACGTTGTCTCGTGTCACTGTGTACTGCGTCAGCTATATGTGACTGGAATGACAATAAAAACTTCTTGACTTGACTTGATAATTCATGAATAAAGCACCGAGAGCAGAAAAAAGATCTGGAGTGAAGAAGCGGGATCAGATTCATGGTCTGAAGTTCCTGAATGAATCTCCCAGAATCATGTTCCTGGACAGATGGAGCTCTCAGGACGGCATCCGGAGTTTCCTTCCTCACAAATAGCGGAATTCCGAAGTCCAGCTTCTCATTTCCGAGTCCAGTAGAGATCAGCTTCTGCCCTGTGGTAACTTTAGCTCATTATTAATAACTGCCCCGGGGTAAATTTAGTGCACTGCAATAAGATCTGGTGGCAACATCATGCTGCTCCAAGAGCTTCCTGTGGGACATTCTCACTCTTTCACTCTTTCTTTTTACTTTCTTTCTTTCTTACTTAATTTCTTTCTTTATTTATTTATCCCTTCTTTCTTTCTCTTTCTTTCTTTCTTTCTTTCTTTCTTTCATTTTTTCTTTCTTTCTTATTTATTTATTTATTTAGTTATTTATTTATCCCTTCTTTCTTTCTCTTTCTTTCTTTCTTTCATTCTTTCTTTCTTTTTTTCTTTCTTCACCTGTAGTTCTGCAGTTTTGTCTTTTTATCTTACTTTTTCTTTTCTTCTTGTATGTATTCATTCTTTCCTTCCTGCTTTCAGGACTTCTTTGAGTTCACAGAAAAAGAATAATAAAAGATATTTTTAAGTCTAAAATGATCTGCAGTTTTTTTCTCTTTGAACTTCTGAGAAAATCACTGCAGGAGAAATTCTTTCACTTTTTCTTCATGTTCAGTGACCTGTCTGCGTTTAGCACGCTTATTTCTCTTTTCTTTTCTCTGGACAGCATGATGTGGACGTGAACACTCTTCCTCACTCACTCTGTTTGACTGACAGCCACAGACTCTACCTGCACACACACACACACACACACACAGAGCGGAGAAATGACCGCTGTAATTACCTGCACTTATGCACCGCTGTATCCATTGTAGCTCTTACTGTGTGTGTGTGTGTGTGTGTGTGTGTGTGTGTGTGTGTGTGTGTGTGTGTGTGTGTGTGTGTACTAAAATGAATAACTCTACAGTTACCACACTTATAAAACCACACAGTGTAGAACCTTTAGAAAATCAGAACATAATCAGTGTGTGTGTGTGCGTCTCTCTCTCTCTCTGTCTCTCTCTCTCTCTCTCTCTCTCTCTGTTTCTCTCTCTGTCTGTCTTTTCCACACACTCTTAAGTAGACTGCACTCATCTGTTCATTCCTTCGTTCTTTGAAGGCCTCTTCACTTAAACATTCTGATAAATTCTATTCAGTCGTATTAAACACACATTTCTGTTTCTATTTTTGGGTAAATGTTCACACACACACACACACACACACACACACACACACACACACACAGAGGAACTGAGTGTCATATTCATGCTCTCCTCACACTCCTCCATCTCTCCTCCTTTCTTCTTTATTCTGATCATCTCCGCTTCCATCTGCACACGACAGCACAGCTGGCCTTGAGTATGTCACACACACACACACACACACACACACACACCCTCTCATGCCTGCTGACGCTTCTGTGATATAATTAATGACACTTGTATTCTTTATGACTGCTCTTCTTCCTACACTACTCTCCTACAGTACAGCGTGGACTACAAACATGACCACTACAGACTACAACACCCAGACACCATCACCTTCACCTTCATCATCACACACACACACACACACACTTGTTCACAGGACACTGAATATAAAGATTCTACACACACACACACACTGTGAATAAACACTCTACAGCCTTTACCAAGCTGTTGTACTGCTGTAGTCGTCATGGTAACAGATGTTTGTGTTTCAGGGTGTGCGTTATTCTCCTCTACTTCACACTACACTGTGTGTTTATTACATGACTTCTGTCTTTTACTGACCGCACACTTTCCTGTCTTCAGTGAGGCTACTGTTTACCTATACAAGTATCCACACCTGCCTGATGACACCGTTATAACTTCTATCTATCTATCTGTCTGTCTGTCTGTCTATCTATCTATCTATCTATGATGTTGTGGCTTGAGATATGGAGGTTGTACATTACATTATAACTGAATGGAGATAGACAGTGACGGACAGTGATGGATGAAGATGAACAGTGATGGATGATGAAGGACAGTGATAGATGGAGATAGGCAGTGATGGATGGAGATAAACAGTGATGGACAGTGATGGATGGAGATGGACAGTGATGGATGGAGATAAACGGTGATGGACAGTGATGGATGGAGATGGACAGTGATGGATGGAGATGGACAGTGTAGTGCTGAGGATGAATGAAGTCAAAGTTGTGAACGTGTGAAAGTTTCCACTTACTCAGCAGTGTGTGTGTGTGTGTGTGTGTGTGTGTGTGTGTGTGTGTGTGTGTCTGCAGATCTTTATCACACTTATTCCACTTTCACGTTTGTTTCCATTTCTCTGAGCTCTTGGCTGTGTGCCGCTCCGAACAGCTTCAGTTCAGTTTCAGATAAAAAGAAGTCATATGTATTCAGCGTGAGAAACAGACAGAGTTCACGCTCAGAGACACAACTGGGATTTTAATCATGACACAAAAAACAAAAAACGTCCACACACATTACACCAGGCCTTTACAACACATTCAGGAGCCTTTATAATGCAGCGTAGTGAGTTTATTAAACCTCGTGTCTAAATGTGTAAGAAGACCTCAGAGGTTTCCTGTGAATTTGTTTTCATTGAAATAAGAGAGAAAGCTAGGAAGTAAACCATTCCCATGCTGCTCCAGGAACTCCTGAGGGTGGACAACACTGTCCTGACCGTGTTGAACTCTGACCGTGTTAAACTCTGCTGAAAGGTGGAGGAGGATGAGGAGAGATGATAACCCGTTCTCCCTTGAAGGTAGTTGGTACATGACCAGATGTTATGGATCAACTGATGACTGTGGTGATGAAGGACAGGAGGTCTTGCCAGAAGGTTCAGGGCATAGTGGAAGGGATTGGATCCAGTGGGCAGGTGGTGGTGGTGCAGGACAGGATGATCTGTAGGATCTCTTCTGCTCTGAGGATGATCTGTGGGATCTCTTCTGCTCTGAGGATGATCTGTAGGATCTCTTCTGCTGAGAGGATGATCTGTAGGATATTTTCTGTTCTGAGGGTGATCTGTAGGATCTCGTCTGCTCTAAGGATGATCTGTAGGATCTCTTCTGCTGAGAGGATGATCTGTAGGATCTCTTCTGCTCTGAGGATGATCTGTAGGATCTCTTCTGCTCTGAGGATGATCTGTAGGATCTCTTCTGCTCTGAGGATGATCTGTAGGATCTCTTCTGCTGTGAGGATGATCTGTAGGATCTCTTCTGCTGTGAGGATGATCTGTAGGATCTCTTCTGCTGTGAGGATGATCTGTGGGATCTCTTCTGCTGTGAGGATGATCTGTGGGATATCTTCTGCTGTGAAGATGATCTGTAGGATCTCTCCTGCTGTGAGGATGATCTGTAGGATCTCTTCTGCTGTGAGGATGATCTGTAGGATCTCATCTCTTCTCTCTCTCTCTCTCTCTCTCTCTCTCTCTCTCTCTCTCTCTCTCTCTCTCTCGCTCCTGCTCTGAGGGATGAGAGATGTGACAGTGAAGGAGTAGGAGCATGCTGGCTGTGTGATCAGGTCTGTATGTTTATAAACACATCTCTGTCTGATCTGATGGAATCAGACTCTGATCTCAGCCCAGGCCTGTGTCTGCTGAGGTCAGGTTTCGTGTGTTTAATCTACACAGGTTCATTCTGACCGAGTTGAATGAACGATGATGGACAGATTATTCTCCACTTACAGAAGACACCACAGTCCTCCTCTCTCTAGACACAGTGATGTCATAATCAGCTCAGCATACAGACAATACAGAGCGGATCAGACTGATCTGATCATTGGGAGATTAGATGATATGTATTTTTTATTATTTATTATATCTTCATAATAAAAAAGTAATGAACTTAGACATTGTAAGGTTGCATTGTTTACAATAAATATTTTTTTATATCAACATTTATTTTGAGAATAAGTTTATCTTATATTTATCTCAGAACACAGCAACTTTATTTTTCAAGTTTTTAATAGTAGTTTTTAGTAAATAGTATAATATAATGGTAAAAGTAGATTTTCCCCCTCTCAGGTCTGTAGTCTTTATGTGTGTGATTCAGCCTCAGTCACTAATTCATTATTACAGCCAGTTACGGCTTAATGCAGTGCTTACTGGCACACAGTTACATCCACTCAGCGGGGACTGGAGGACAGATGTGCTACACACACACACACACACACACACACACACAAAACACACACACACACACACACACACACACACACACACCGAGCTGGTGATTGAGTGTAGAGTGTTTAGAGGGAGATGTACACAGCTGTACACACTCACA
>JAUCMX010000008.1:28542822-28562822 GCA_033459395.1 Hemibagrus guttatus | reverse complement strand
TAATCTCAACTAATCACATCTAATCACAATTAATCACAACTAATCACATCTAATCACAATTAATCACATCTAATCACAACTAATCTCAACTAATCACATCTAATCACAATTAATCACAACTAATTACAACTATTCACATCCAATCACAACTAGTTACATCTAATCACAATTAATCACAACTAATTACAACTATTCACATCTAATCACAACTAGTTACATCTAATCACAATTAATCACAACTAATTACAACTAATCACATCTAATAACAACTAATCTCAACTATTCACATCTAATCACAACTAATTACATCTAATCACATCTAATCACAATTAATCACATCTAATCACAACTATTCTCAACTAATCACAACTAATTACATCTGATCACAATTAATCACAACTAATCACATCTAATCACAACTAATTACATCTAATCACAATTAATCATAACTAATTACAACTAATCACATCTAATCACAACTAGTCTCAACTATTCACATCTAATCACAACTAATTACAACTAATCACAATTAATCACAACTAGACAAAAATTGGTCACAACTAGTCACAATTAATCATAACTAATCTCAACTAGTATCAACTAGACAAAGCTAGTCACAACTAGTCACAACTAATCACAACTAATCAGAACTAGTCACAGCCTTTGTACAAGAGTTCTATAAAAGTTGAATATAAAGTGAACTGACATTCTGGACAAAAATAAAACATTTTAAAAAAGTTAGTTTAATTTTTGCTCTATCAAAGAAAATAATGAAAGAAGCCAGAGCTAGAGTGATGTGTGTTGCCATGGTAACATTGACTGGCAGCTTGTACTGAGTGCAGTCAGGGTAATGAGCTGAATTATATATATATAGAATTATAATGTGAACACACACACACACACACACACACACATTTGCTTTATAGCCATGCCCACAACACTCCATAAAATGAGTAAACAGTGAATTGCAGTAGTGCAGCTCAGACCCACACTAACTCAGCCTCCTTTTACAGGGTGCCATTACTTTTGCCCTGGTTAACTAGCTGGTCTTTTTGTGAAGCTGCTTGTTTAAGGTTCAGGTTAATGAGTGTGTTTCTAGAGAGATGAAGACAGGAGTGAAAGTGATGATCTGAAGATAAGTGGATGTAGATGAAGAGCAGGCTGCTGTGTGAAGCCTCCTATGAGAAATCTGTTCATTTCCAGAGAGATAAACAAATCTGTTCCTCTCTTCAGCTCTCTCTCTCTCCCCCCCCCCTCTCTCTCTCTTTCTCTCTCTCCTATTACACTTTCAACACTGAAGAGGACTGAGGTTCAGGTTTTATCACTTAGCACTGAACACTGAAACACTGAAACACTGAACACTGAACACTGAAACACTGAACAATGAAACACTGAACACTGAAACACTGAACACTGAAACACTGAACACTGAAACACTGAAACACTGAAACACTGAACACTGAACACTGAACACTGAAACACTGAACACTGAAACACTGAAACACTGAACACTGAAACACTGAACACTGAAACACTGAAACACTGAAACACTGAAAAACTGAACACTGAAACACTGAAACACTGAAAAACTGAACACTGAAACACTGAAACACTGAAACACTGAAAACTGAACACTGAAACACTGAAACTGAACACTGAAACACTGAACACTGAACACTGAAACACTGAACACTGAAACACTGAACACTGAAACACTGAAACACTGAACACTGAAACACTGAAACACTGAACACTGAAACACTGAAAAACTGAACACTGAAACACTGAACACTGAAACACTGAACACTGAAACACTGAAACACTGAACACTGAAACACTGAACACTGAAACACTGAACACTGAAACACTGAAAAACTGAAACACTGAATACTGAAACACTGAACACTGAAACACTGAAACACTGAAACACTGAACACTGAAAAACTGAAACACTGAACACTGAAACACTGAACACTGAAACACTGAAACACTGAACACTGAAAAACTGAAAAACTGAAAAACTGAAACACTGAAAAACTGAACACTGAAACACTGAAACACTGAACACTGAAAAACTGAAACACTGAACACTGAAAAACTGAAAAACTGAAACACTGAAAAACTGAACACTGAAACACTGAAACACTGAAACACTGAAAAACTGAAACACTGAACACTGAAAAACTGAAAAACTGAAAAACTGAAACACTGAAAAACTGAACACTGAAACACTGAAACACTGAACACTGAAAAACTGAACACTGAAACACTGAAACACTGAAACACTGAACACTGAACACTGAAACACTGAAAAACTGAACACTGAAACACTGAACACTGAAACACTGAACACTGAAACACTGAAAAACTGAACACTGAAACACTGAAAAACTGAACACTGAAAAACTGAAAAACTGAACACTGAAACACTGAACACTGAAACACTAAACACTGAAACACTGAAACACTGAACACTGAAACACTGAACACTGAAACACTGAACACTGACAATGAAACACAACACTGAACACTAAACAGTAAACACTGGACACTGGACACTGAAACACTGAACACTGAAACACTGAAACACTGAACACTGAAACACTGAAACACTGAACACTGAAACACTGAAACACTGAAACACTGTACACTGAAACACTGAACAATGAAACACTGAAACACTGAACACTAAACAGTAAACACTGGACACTAAGCAATTAACACTGAACACTGACAATGAAACACTAAACACTAAACAGTAAACACTGAACACTAAGCAATTAACACTGGACACTGAAACACTGAACACTGAAAACTGAAACACTGAACACTGAAAACTGAAACACTGAACACTAAGCAATTAACACTGAACACTGACACTGAAACACTGAACACTTAACACTGAAACACTGAAATACTGGACACTGAAACACTGAACACTGAAACACTGAACACTGACAATGAAACACTCACCACTGAACACTAAACAGTAAACACTGGACACTGAACACTGAAACACTGAAACACTAAACACTAAACACTGAACACTGAACACTGAACACTGAACACTGAAACACTGAAACACTGGACACTGGACACTGAAACACTGAACACTGAAACACTGAACACTGAAACACTGAACACTGACAATGAAACACTCACCACTGAACACTAAACAGTAAACACTGGACACTGGACACTGAAACACTGAACACTGAACACTGAAAAAATGAAACATTGAAACACTGAAACACTGAACACTGAAAAATGAAAAATTGAAACACCGAAACACTGAACAATGAAACACTGAAACACTGAACACTGACACTGAAACACTGAACACTAAACAGTAAACACTGAACATTAAGCAATTAACACTGAACACTGACACTGAAACACTGAACACTAAACAGTAAACACTGAACATTAAGCAATTAACACTGAACACTGACACTGAAACACTAAACACTAAACACTATACAGTAAACACTGGACACTGAAACACTAAACACTATACATTAAACACTGGACACTGAACACTGAAACACTGAAACACTGAACACTAAACAGTAAACACTGGACACTGGACACTGGACACTGAAACACTGAACACTGAAACACTGAACACTAAACAGTGAACACTGGACACTGAAACACTGACCACTGAAACACTGGACACTGAACTTCTTCTTCTTCTTCTTCTTTCGGCTTTTCCCTTCAGGGGTCTCCACAGCGAATCATCTCTCTCCACCTATCCCTATCTTCTGCATCCTCAACACTTGCACCCACTAGCTTCATATCCTCATTAATTCCATCCATATACCTCCTCTTTGGCCTTCCTCTTTGCCTCCTGCCTGGCAGCTCCATGTCCAACATTCTCCTACCGATATACTCACTCTCCCTCCTCTGAACATGTCCAAACCATCTTAATCTGACCTCCCTAACTTTGTCCCCCAAACGTCCAACATGAGCTGTCCCTCTGATGTACTCGTTCCTAATCCTGTCCAATCTTGTCACTCCCAAAGAGAACCTCAACAGCTTCAGCTCTGCTACCTCTAGCTCTGACTCCTGTCTCTTCCTCAGTGACACTGTCTCTAAACCATACAGCATGGCCGCTCTCACCACTGTCCTGTACACCTTCTCCTTGATTCTCGCTGATATTTTCCTATCACACAGAACTCCCCACACCTTTCTACACCCATTCCAACCTGCCTGCACTCGCTTCTTTACCTCTTTCCCACACTCTCCATTACTCTGGACTGTTGACCCCAAGTACTTAAACTCCTGTACCTTCTTCACCTCTTCACCCTGTAACCTTACTGTTCCACTTCCCTCCCTTTCATTCACACACATGTACTCAGTCTTACTACGACTGACCTTCATTCCTCTTCTCTCCAGCGCAAACCTCCACCTCTCCAGGTTTTCCTCCACCTGCTCCCTGCTCTCACTACAGATCACAATGTCATCTGCAAACATCATTGTCCAAGGAGACTCCTGTCTGACCTCCTCTGACAACTGGTCCATCACCATAGCAAACAGGAAGGGGCTCAGAGCCGATCCCTGATGCAGTCCCACCTCCACTTTGAACTCCTCTGTCTGACCTACAGCACACCTCACCACTGTCCTGCTCCTCTCATACATGTCCTGCACCACTCTGACATACTTCTCTGCTACTCCTGACTTCCTCATACAGTACCACAGCTCTTCTCTTGGCACCCTGTCATACACTTTCTCCAAGTCTACAAACACACAGTGCAACTCCCTCTGACCATCCCTATACTTCTCCATCAAAATTCTCAGAGCAAAAATTGCATCTGTTGTGCTCTTTCTGGGCATGAAGCCATACTGCTGCTCACAAATTTCCACTACCTTCCTTAACCTAGCTTCCACTACTCTTTCCCATAGCTTCATTGTATGGCTCATCAACTTTATCCCCCTATAGTTACTGCAACTCTGCACGTCACCCTTATTCTTAAAGATTGGCACTAACACACTTCTTCTCCATTCCTCAGGCATCCTCTCACTCTCTAAAACCCTGTTGAACAAACTAGTTAAAAATTCCACCGCTGCCTCTCCCAGACACTTCCAGACCTCCACCGGGATGTCGTCAGGACCAACTGCCTTCCCACTTTTCATCCTCTTCAAAGCCTTCCTGACTTCATCCTTTCTAATCTTTTCTACTTTCTGTTCCACAGAGTTCACCCCTTCTACTCTTTTTTTCCCTCTCATTTTCCTCATTCATCAGCTCCTCAAAGTACTCCTTCCATCTCCTCTGTACACTCTCCTCACTTGTGAGCACCCTTCCATCTCTATTCTTAATAACTCTAACTTGCTGCACATCCTTCCCATCTCGATCCCTCTGCCTAGCTAACCTGTACAAGTCCTTCTCTCCTTCTCTAGTGTCTAACCTAGTGTAGAACTCGTCATATGCCTTCTGCTTGGCCTTAGACACCTCCCTCTTCACTCTGCGCTGTAACTCCTTGTATTCCTGTCTATTCTCTTCAGTCCTGTCCATGTCCCACTTCTTCTTGGCTAACCTCTTCCTCTGGATACTATCCTGAACTTCCTCATTCCACCACCAAGTCTCCTTATCTTCTTTCCTCCTTCCAGATGACACACCCAGCACCTTTCTCCCTGTCTCTCTGATCACTTCTGCTGTAGTTTCCCAGTCATCTGGCAGCACTACCTGACCACCCAGAGCCTGCCTCAACTTCTGTCTAAATTCCTCACAACATTCCTCCTTTTTCAGCTTCCACCACTTGGTTTTCTTCTCTATCTCTATCTTTGACCTCTTCGTCTTACAGACCATCAAAGTCATCCTACACACCACCATCCTATGCTGTCTGGCTACACTCTCTCCCACTACCACTTTACAGTCACTAATCTCTTTCAGATTGCCTCTTCTACATAGGATGTAGTCTACCTGTGTTCTCCTACCGCCACTCTTGTAAGTCACTCTATGCTCCTCCCTCTTCTGAAAATAAGTGTTAACCACACCCATGTCCATCCTCTTAGCAAAGTCCACTACCATCTGTCCTTCTAGGTTCCTTTCCTTAACTCCAAACTTGCCCATCACCTCCTCATCACCTGTGTTCCCCTCACCAACATGTCCATTAAAATCCGCTCCTATCACCACTCTCTCACCCGTGGGAATACTCTCCATCACCTCATCTAATTCACTCCAGAATCTCTCTTTCTCCTCTAACTCACAACCTACCTGTGGGGCATAACCACTAACAACATTCAACATCACCCCTTCAATCTCTAACTTCAGACTCATCACCCTGTCTGACACTCTCTTCACCTCCAGGACATTCCTCACAAACTCCTCCTTCAGGACCACACCTACCCCATTTCTCTTACTATCCACACCATAATAAAACAGCTTGAATCCTGCTCCTATACTACGAGCCTTGCTACCCTTTCACCTGGTCTCCTGTACACACAGTATATCCACCTTCCTTCTCTCCATCACATGAGCCAGCTCTCTACCTTTCCCTGTCATAGTACCAACATTCAGAGTTCCTATTCTCAGTCCTACACTCTTACCTTTCCTCTTCTCTCTCTGTCTGCGCACTCTCCTCCCTCCTCTACTTCTTCGACCAACAGTAGCCCAATTTCCACCGGCGCCCTGTAGGCCAACGGCGCCGATGGCGGTCGTTGTTAACCCGGGCCTCGACCGATCCGGTATGAAATTCGTACTGACGATTCGCATGGTTAAATTTGGCAGTGTTTTACGCCGGATGCCCTTCCAGACGCAACCCTCTCTATTTATCCGGGCTTGGGACCGGCACAGAAGTCACTGGACTGTGACCCCCATGGCTAGATTGAAACACTGGACACTGAACAGTGAACACTAAACAGTAAACACTGGACACTGGACACTGGACACTGAACACTGAAACGCTGACCACTGAAACACTGAACACTGGATGCTGAACACTGAACACTAAACAGTAAACACTGGACACTGGACACTGAACACTGAACACTGAAACACTGAACACTAAACAGTAAACACTGGACACTGGGCACTGAACACTGAACACTGAAACACTGACCACTGAAACACTGAACACTGACCACTGAAACACTGAACACTGGACACTGAACACTAAACAGTAAACAGTAAACACTGGACACTGAACACTGAAACCCTGAAACACTGAACACTGAACACTGAAACACTGAACACTGAACACTAAACAGTAAACACTGAAACACTGAACACTGAAGTTAAGTTGTCTTTATTTGTCACATCTACATTACTGCACAGTGAAATTGTTTTCTTCGCATATCCCATCCTTGGGGGTTGGGGTCAGAGTGCAGGGTCAGCCATGATACAGCGCCCCTGGAGCAGGGTGGGTTGGGGGCCTTGCTCAAAGGACCAACAGTGGCAGCTTGACGGTGCTGGGGCTTAACCACTTGATCTACCACTGCCACACTGAACACTAAACACTCAACACTGACCAATGACCAGTTAACATTACACACAGAACCCTGACACTGAACACTTAAAACTAAACAATGAACACTAAACACTGACCACTGACCAGTTAACATTAAACACTGACACTGACGGTGAACACTGACCACTGACCAGTTAACATTAAACACTGACACTGACGGTGAACACTGACCAACGACCAGTTAACATTAAACACTGATGGTGAACACCAAACACTGAACACTAAACAATGACCACTAAATACTGACACTGAACACTGAACACTAAATACTGAACACTTCCTCCTGATTAAACCCCTGTAGATGATTTAAACAAGCGTGTCCATGTGAAGCTCCTCACTCTGTCCATCTCTCCTGTGACCTAACGTCCACATGGCCGACTGTGTACACTGTGGAGGTGTTTAACTAGCATCTTGTGTAGCTACAGCATGTGACCTGCACCTGATAATACACCTGTACTACAGCCATTACAGTACAAACCCTTTAGCTATATATTTCTATTATTTAACTAACAGATACTAAAAATTGAAATAAAACACACCACATTCCATTTAGCCGAACACCAACATGCTTATGAAAATGTGTATAATATGTTAGCAAACATTGCAAATGCTAATGAGAAGACAAAAATGTGTTTACCTGATATTCTGATTATTATAGAACAGGCGAGTCATTTTCAAGGATATCATTCTTCTTGTATGTGACAAGTTTTCACACTACAAACCTTACTAAATGGCTAGGTACAAAAAGAACAGTGACCCTACGTCATTCCTGCGCTAATGACTGTCCAGTTCTGCCCGCAGTTCCACTCCGGGACAGTAGATGGCGCACAACAATCTGAACAGCTTTATCAAATCTCTTAAAATCTCAATCAGCCTCCTAAATATATACAGTACATGATTCTACCAGTGTGTGTGCGTGTGTGTGTGTGTGTGATGCAGTGATTCACTCATCATGTCCCTGAGGGTGAGGATGATTAGTGCTGCAAATAACTTACTCAGTGTCACTACACTTTCACTGTGTGTGTGTGTGTGTGTGTGTGTGTGTCCAGCTGTCGTCTTGTCATCATAAAATGGTAAAAATATACACAATAAACAATAAAAGCTAATTTTAAATCAAACTTGTTCACAGCAAACTTTACATTTTTGTAGAAGAGTTCTTGAAATGAAAGCACTGTCAGGAAGCCAGCTAGTAAAAACAGCTAGTTAGAAGCATGTCGGTACACGCAGTCAGAGAGAAGGTGGGGTTCATGATGTTTACAAAAGTTTGTGAGGTCCAGCTGTTCTGCTCCCATGTGGACCCACACGCACGTGCTGGCTGGGTTCTCGTCCCTCTGGAGGAACCCCTAAAGGTTCTCTACACCATACAGCAGCATGTTTCCCTTAACCTTCCTCTCTAACGCTCTAAAGGCTTTTTGTTTGGAATCTGAGTTTTCCACGTTTACAGAAATCTTGATGGCTCTGATTCCGAGCTTCTTCTTCTTCTTCTTCTTCTTCCTTATATCTTTTTCCTTCTTTGGACATATTGAGGGTTCCGATTGGAAAGAGGGATGAGTTGAGCTTGGCACTGAGCCACAGTGCATCATGTTGGAGAGAAACGAAGAGAAAGGAGGAGGAGTGTGTGTGTGTGTGTGTGTGTGTGTGTGGGGAGAGAGAGAGAGAGAGAGAGAGAGAGAGAGAGAGAGACACTCGATCACTCACTCGCCGATTCTCTCACTCACGCGGAGGAAAAGAATGAGGAAGAACTCGCTCTTCCACTCCGCCAGTTTTCTGTATTTCCTGTCTGATCTCTGAAGTGATCTGATGTGATCTGTTGTGATCTGAGCGGCTGTGTGAATGGGAAAACGGGAGAGCCTCCGGTCCTGAGCAGTGCTGCGGGTTTCTTATCGCTCCATATAAAAGCCGCAAACCGAATGCGAGCTCTCAGTGCTGCATCGTCCGCGCGCGCTCCGTGTCCCTGCGTGTCCCTCCGTGTCCGAAGGTAAGACCTCCATGACCAGCACCCGGTCCACTCCATACAAGATCTCTTCGTTTTCATCGATCATTATGTCTGGTTTGAAGTGCCGCGTTTTCGGCGGGTTAAAGACTAAAAACCGAAAACGCGAGCGATCAGTTCCATTCGATTGCACGATTCCAGCAGCGCTGATATTTATTTATATTTATTTATATCTATATTTATATTTATATTTATTTATATTTATTTATATTTTTATTTATATTTATTTATATTTATATTTATATTTATTTATATTTATATGTATTTATATTTATATTTATTTATATTTATGTTTATGTATTTTAACGCTGTGGTGGTGTTGGACTGGACATTTTGCGCCATGCCGTGTGTGAGTGAATTCAGGACTAATAACGTGTGTGTGTGTGTGTGTGTGTGTGTGTGTGTGTGTGTGTGTGTGTGTGTGAGAGAGAGAATTCAGGACTAATCGTTATTTATCTTTAATGTTTTGTAAGCGTTTCGGTGACGGAGCGCGAGACCGCGTGCGCTGTACGGTGCAGCTGCAGCCCCGGTACCGCATGCGCAGCTGCGCGAGGACAGGATCACGGAGAGCCGTTATAACGGAGAACTCATTCATGATCTGGGGATTTATTTATGATTATCCGATTATTTTGTTCAGGTGTGCATCCGTTGTGCACGCGCTTTGTGTCGGTGTGTGTGTGTGTGTGTGTGTGTTAGACTCTGCTCATCGTGCACACGCTTCCAGTGTGTCAAAGACTGGACTACACCGTCTGTGTTTGTACAGACACCGAAATACCGAATAGAACTTCTACTACAGTCCATTGGAGGAATGTGTAAATAAATAAATAAATAAATAAATAAATAAATGTATAAATAAATAAATAAATAAATAAAAAGGAATAGCGTCAGGACAGACTTGCCTTACATGATGATCATGTCGATTTTTTTCTGTGTCGCTAAATGCACATCGGATTCAACCCTTTTATTTATTTATTTATTTATTTATTTATTTGTTTGTTTGTTTGTTTGTTTGTTTGTTAAACCATAATCTCTTGGTTTATTTTTGTTTATTGTTTATTTTGCTATCATTTCATATTAGAAGTAAACCTGAACCAGCGATCCGATTATGATCTAGAGATGTGTGTGTGTGTGTGTGTGTGTGTGTGTGTGTGTGTAGTGGGGGGGTTCCTTTTTAGCTGTTTCAATTTATTATACTTTATTTATATTTATATATAAATGCCTATAGGTGAGGTGTGTGTGTGTGTGTGTGTGTGTGTGTGTGTGTGTGTGTGTGTGTGTGTGTGTGGTGGTGCCTGCAGGCGTATATATCTGAGGCATTTCCCAGTCTCTCCTCATGGACACGATATCACGCCGCTGTCCCAGGACAAACTCTGCATGCTCGAGTGAATGTAAGATGGCGAATTCGTTTGGTCATCAAAATAATTAATTGCACGAATCCTTCTTAGTTATTCAGGTGAGGCGAGTCACCAGACGCTGCGTTAACGGCGTACATCTATCGTGGTTGAGCTGTCCCCCGTCCAACACTGCAGCACTGCTTCACTTTAATGTATCTCTTTAAACCACATTCCTTCCCTTCCCTGTTCACTTCCCTCCCGTCTTCTCACCGTTCCGCAGGTTTCCCAAGCAGCAGACGGTTCATTTTTCACCCGTGGCAGAATGATGAGGCGTTCCGAGGTTTCCTCGTTCCTCTCCACGGGGCTCCAGTGTCTTGCGGTAGTGGCAGCTTTGCTCTGCAACATCCATCACGTGACAGCAGAAAAGGTTCAGGACCATTCCAGCTCGGACCATGCCAACAAGTCGGGGAGCTGCGTGGGTTTGGTCAAGTGTTTCCCTGGAGTCATTCTGCCAGTGTGGGAGCCACAAAACCCCTCTTTTGGGGACAAGGTGGCACGTGCCACGGTCTACTTCGTGGCTTTGGTTTACATGTTCCTCGGAGTTTCCATCATTGCAGATCGTTTCATGGCGTCCATCGAGGTGATCACCTCTCAGGAGAGAGAGATCACTATTAAGAAACCCAATGGAGAAACCACCACCACCACTGTACGCATCTGGAACGAAACGGTGTCCAATCTTACCCTCATGGCCTTGGGTTCCTCTGCTCCAGAGATTTTGCTGTCGGTCATTGAGGTTTGCGGTCATAACTTTGATGCTGGAGACCTCGGACCTTCCACCATTGTCGGAAGTGCCGCCTTTAACATGTTTGTGATTATCGGGCTCTGCGTCTATGTGGTTCCTGACGGAGAACATCGCAAGGTGAAGCACCTTCGTGTCTTCTTTGTCACCGCTGCCTGGAGCATTTTTGCATATCTGTGGCTCTACTTGATCCTGGCGGTTATCTCTCCAGGCGTTGTACACGTTTGGGAAGGCCTCCTCACACTTTTCTTCTTCCCCATCTGCGTAGTTTTTGCCTGGATCGCCGATCGTCGTCTCCTCTTCTACAAATACGTCTACAAACGCTACAGAACCGGCAAGCATCGCGGGATGATCATCGAGACGGAAGGAGATCGTCCTCTTCCGTCCAAAGTGGACATTGAAATGGATGGAAAGATGCTCAACTCCCACGCTGTGGATTTCCTGGATGGAACTTTGACTCTGGACCTGGACGACAAAGATCTCGATGAAGAGGAGGCCAGGCGTGACATGGCAAAGATCTTGAAGGAGCTGAAGCAGAAGCATCCGGATAAAGAAGTGGAGCAGCTGATTGAGCTCGCTAATTACCAGGTTCTCAGCCAACAGCAGAAAAGTCGGGCTTTCTATCGATGCCAGGCAACACGGCTGATGACCGGAGCTGGGAATATTTTAAAGAAACATGCAGCAGATCAAGCACGAAAAGCTGTTAGCATGCATGAAGTGCGCAGTGACATCAGTGAAAACGATCCCATTTCCAAGATCTATTTTGATCCCGGATCTTATCAGTGCTTGGAAAACTGTGGAACTGTGGGCGTCAACGTGGTTCGCCGTGGTGGAGATCTCAACCAAACCGTTTCGGTCGAATTCCGCACGGAAGATGGGACGGCCAATGCGGGCTCAGACTACGAGTTCACCGAAGGCACGGTGGTGTTCAAGCCGGGCGAGACTCAAAAGGAGATCCGTGTCGGCATCATCGATGATGACATCTTTGAGGAGGACGAGAACTTCCACATCCACCTCAGCAACGTTCGCATCGTTCACGAAAGCGATGAGGCGGAGAACGCAGAAGCCAATCACGTGGACGCCATTGCGACCCTCGGCATGCCTTCCACCGCCACCGTCACCATATTTGATGACGACCATGCTGGAATCTTTACCTTCGAAGAGCCTGTGACACACGTGAGCGAAAGTATTGGCGTGATGGAGGTGAAGGTTCTCCGAACGTCAGGAGCTCGAGGTGTGGTTACGGTTCCCTACAAGACCATCGAGGGAACAGCAAAAGGAGGAGGCGAGGATTTCGAGGACAGCCACGGTGTGCTGGAGTTCCAAAACGATGAGATCTTGTAAGTACCTCTTAATCTCTTAATCTTTAGCTAAATTTCTGGGTTGCAGTGTTTAGTGACAGAGCATCTGTGAAGTTCTTGAAAATGAAAATGACCTCTGAGCCCACAAAATGTTCAAAATTGGCTTGTGAACCAAAAACCAGGGTGATGTTCTCAGCCTCATTTCCTCCATCTCATATTTACAGAATCCAAAATCATGTGAAAAGTTTATTGAGCACATTTCCGATGTCTTGGGTTAACCAGATGTCGTCTCAGGCTCCAAACATATCATGGGGGTTAAAATTGGCGTCTATTAATATACCTCCAGCAGCAGAAGCTTCACTGGTGCTCCGTCGTGTCAGGATCCATGCACTGCTGAGTTTCAGATGAATGTCTGCATGTTGGAATGTCTGTTTCTCATGACATCATGGCGTTGCTGGATGATCGATCAGGGAAGACGAGGAAGATTCTGTATATCTTTCTAACTGTCCTTCTTTCATGTATCTGTCCATCTTCTGTCTGTTTTCTCTTTGCTCTCTGCTGCTGAGCCTTGAGTCTCGTATTAACAGGCGGCGAATGTTGAAGAATGTTGAAAGAATCATTACAGGATCTAATGGCTCCATCTGTTTTCTGTATCAGTCTGTTCACTGGCTGAGTGGATCAGAGATGTGGTCATTCTGGTAACTTTTTGAGAACAAACGATTGTTTCTGTGTGGAAAATGTCCTGATTGTTGGATAAAATGCAGGTGAGTTGTTTGGCTGTCACATGTAGGTCTCAACATGATGCTAACCACTGACCTTTTCATGAGGTCAGTGTCCTAGCTTTTACAGGCTGTTTTGTTTTCGTGCTTCCTGAAGCAGATTTAGCATAACATCTCGACGCTATCTCACCCAGGCCCATCACACCCGAGCAGAACCGTACAGACGTACAGATTAATCAACAAAACGATAAAGATCTAGTTGCATAAAGGTCCAGATAAGCAATTAGCATCATTATGATCCCTGGCTTTAAATACAACAGTTAGAAGTGGTTATGTTTCGTGTCGCTGTGGCGCTGTACGTGACCACTTCTGACTCACAGCACAATAAAACCTCGCCCATTTAAAGCCCCGCCCACTAAACCACTCCTGCAGTTATCAGCTACAGTAGCTGGAGCGTGAACGCGAGCTGTGCTGCACATGTGCAAACTCCACTCTGTTTCCTTCTGCAATTAAACCTGAGCAAAAACAGTGAGGTTTATAATCCAGTTCAATTTAAATTATTCATAACACAAAATTATATCTACACATAATAACCTCACTGTTTCTTCAATGAATTCAGAGCAGTTTTTTGTAAAACACAGCAAGAGCTGAGAAGCTAACAAAAATATTTGTAAAATGTGAATTTCAGATATTATTAATAATAATATTCACAAATTAAATTCATTTCTTTAGAGTCTTTAAATAAAGTGTTTTTCCAGTTTATATTTGTTTAAGAAAGTGTTTGTTCTACATTTCCTGGATGAGATTTCTGTTAATTGGACTGATTTGCTTAAAATCTTAAAACCACAGCATATCCTTCAGAATAATCTGGTTTTAAAGGTAAAACCCACATGTTAAATAAACGACACAGGAAAGCCCTTCCAAGCTCTGAGAGAAACGCTTTAATTAAACCTGTTTATGTGAAGAGATGAAGAGATGCTCAAAACCACACCACACACCCAAAACCCATCACAGGAAGTGAGCTCTGATATTACAGGAAATTCTGATGTTTTATAAACATTTCATTATAGAAATAAAGATTCAAACAGATCTCTTTCTCCTTTCTACAGTGTGAACACAGATTTAGTTCCACTTATTAAACCTGAGATACTTAAAAAAAGGCTTCAGTTACAACAGTTATAAAGATGTTGTAATGAATGAATGAAATGAAAAATGAATGAATAAATGAACAGGTAGGTGGATGGATGGATGGATGGATGGATGGATGCATGGGTAGGGTGGGTTAGACGTTGGGTAAATGGATGGATGGATGGATGGATATATGGATGGACGGACGGACGGATGGACAGATTAATGGATGCTGTAATTGTGGGTGTGTCTCCTCACTTTAATACGGATTTTAGTAAAGTATCAGATCATTACTGTGATTGGACAGAGTCATTATCCTGCTTTCTGATACTGAGTACCTCCATTTTTTTACAGCTCCGATCATAATGCACAGTTCTCAATATTATTATACGCTCTACAGAATTGACAAGAAATCTATAATTTTGTTAGTGAACATATTTAGACCTGAAAGGGATTCACAGATTTCATTATAGTTTACTGATTTTTTGTTTTGTTTTGTTTTTTATTTCAGGTAAAATATTTGATCATTTTTTTATCGTATTTATTTATTCCTACAAAAGGAATCATTTTTTTAAAATAAGTAATATTAATACAAAGTAAAAATGCCTGTAGCTCGTCTCCAATCTGTAGCTCCGCCTGTAGCTCGTCTCCGATCTGTAGCCCCGCCTGTAGCTCGTCTCCGATCTGTAACTCCGCCTGTAGCTCGTCTCCGATCTGTAACTCCGCCTGTAGCTCGTCTCTGAGCTGTAGCCCCGCCTGTAGCTCGTCTCCGATCTGTAACTCCGCCTGTAGCTCGTCTCCGATCTGTAACTCCGCCTGTAGCTCGTCTCTGAGCTGTAGCTCCGCCTGTAGCTTGTCTCTGAGCTGTAGCCCCGCCTGTAGCTCGTCTCCGATCTGTAACTCCGCCTGTAGCTTGTCTCTGAGCTGTAGCTCCGCCTGTAGCTCGTCTCTGAGCTGTAGCTCCGCCTGTAGCTTGTCTCTGAGCTGTAGCTCCACCTGTAGCTCGTCTCCAATCTGATGACTCATCTTTAGATAAATGATTCACATAGATGAGTGTAAAGGGTTAAAGTGAAAGAGACGATCTGCTGTAGAAGCTGAACTGTCTTGTGGCTGAGGGTTTCATTTATTTCTTAATTTATTTTTCAAATCATTTTTGTGGAAATGTTTCACTGTCTGCATCGTTGATGACGTGAGCTCTGGAGTGCTGTGATGATTAGAAACATCTCCTCATCCACTCTATAAACTCTATCGCCTCGTGTCCTGAATTCTGGGGCTGTGTAAGACAAGTGTAGCGACAGCGTGAACGTGAGCCATGTGTTTTAAAGCAGATTCGAAGCAGACGTTGAGGACTCAGACTTTCCGGGGCCTGTCGGGCCGCTGCATAGTTTCCATGGCTCGGTACTGCGAGTGGCGTTAAGTGGATTTTAATAATACTCCTTTAACGAAATGATGGAGGGACAGAAGGACGCGGGGATGATGGCCGCAGCATCGACTCTGGATCGCCGCTTTCGTTCATAAAAACCCGGCTTGAATGTAATGTCTTTGGATATAAAACCGTTCCGGAGCGTATAATTAGAACATTATCTCATGTTTCTGGAATATGAATTCGGAGCGCAGGCGGAATATGTGATACAACCTCCCGTTGCCCCGGTCCTGCTCTCAGCCCTGTAAAAGTGTTCAGGGTTTCCATCTAGTGATCATTAATTATTTATTTTTTTACTCCTTCTCTCTTCATGAGAAAAAATGGTATGAATGTGTGTTAAAGAGCTGAAAAATTCCCTCCTCAACCCGATTAGGCTGTTCAACATCACAGATGTGGCAGATGTGTAGATAAAACAAGTGTACATTCATCTCTTCATGACACGTCCTTGACTTTTTTCCACTGTGTAAATTTTACTCACTGCCCTGTTGCTGATGATCCTGAGGTCAGACGGATCTCTACAGGTTGATGGAGCAGGCTGGAAAAGTCTGATCTAAACAAGCTTTATGTCTAAGTCTGTATAGAATGATTATAGTTTATCTAAATGAATATACACTATATTGCCAAAGGTTTTGGGACACTCCTCCACATCATTGAGTTCAGGTGTTGTGTATCAGGGGTTGGGCTCGGCCCCTTAGTTCCAGTGAAAAGAACCCTTAATGCTTCAGCTTCATACCAAGACATTTTGGACAATTTAATTTGGTCAGTTTGGGGATGACCCCTTCTTGTTCCAACATGACTGCACACTCAACCCCATAGAACACCTTTGGGATGAATTAGACTATAATAATCCAACATCAGTGCCTGACCTCACAAATGCGCTTCTAGAGGAACGGTCAAAAATTCCCATAAACACACTCCTAAATTTTGTGGAAAGCCTTCCCAGAAGAGTTGAAGCTGTTATAGCTGCAAAGGGCGGGACAACTCCATATTACATTCATGTGCATGTAAAGGCAGACGTCCCAAAACTTTTGGCAATATAGTGTATGAAGCATAAAGGTGAGAATGAAAAAAGAAAGAAAATAAATAAATAAAATACAAAGGTGTGATAGAAGCCTGGTGTTTATATAAAGACAGAAGCTCCTCAGGTTCCTGTGTAGGCGGTGAACACTCATACACTGAGCAGTAATGCAGTAAACCAGAGCGAGCGAGAGGACGGTCTGATCCAAGTGTAGAGATCATACCACCATCTGGTTCACCGTGATATCGGCCTGAAGGAGCTGAGGAATGTCCTCATGCTCTCATGGAAGCAGCTGCTAATGACCGCTGTCTATTTAGCTGTCCTTCTTTTGGACAGGACAGAACTGGAACTTTCTGATCATCCTGTCTAATCTAATATTCTCACCAGTCGTGATGTCAGTGTCGATTTTTCTCAGAAAGAGATGAAGAAAGAGAGTCGTAGAAGCTCTTCAGGAAAGTTCAACAGCTCTCAGGTTCCTCAGCAGTGAGTACGGAGTTGCTGAAGTGTGGAAGTGCAGCTGCTGCTTCAGGGTTTTATTCTGCTCTGGTGTGTTGATGATTTTTATCATGTGTTTTTTTTGGTGACATTAATACGGATTACATAACATATCTGGGTTTAGTGCTGAGACTGAAAGAGACTGAAGCACTTCTCACAAAAAAAAAAAACAGGTGTGAAACGTGTGTATGAAGTGTGAGGAGTGTGAGGAGTGTGTGAGGTGTGTAAGGTGTAAAAGGTGTGTGAGATGCGTAAGGAGTGTGTAAGGTGTGTAAGATGTGTGAGATGTGTAAGGTGAGTGAGGAGGGTATAAGGAGTGTGTAAGGTGTGTGAGATGTGTAAGGAGTGTGTGAGGAGTGTGAGATGTGTAAGGAGTGTGTAAGGAGTGTGAGATGTGTAAGGAGTGTGTAAGGAGTGTGAGATGTGTAAGGAGTGTGTAAGGTGTGTGAGATGTGTAAGGAGTGTGTGAGGAGTGTGAGATGTGTAAGGAGTGTGTAAGGTGTGTGAGATGTGTAAGGAGTATGTAAGGTGTGTGAGATGTGTAAGGAGTGTGTGAGGAGTGTGAGATGTGTAAGGAGTGTGTAAGGTGTGTGAGATGTGTAAGGAGTGTGTGAGGAGTGTGAGGTGTGTGAGATGTGTAAGGAGTGTGTGAGGAGTGTGAGATGTGTAAGGAGTGTGTGAGGAGTGTGAGATGTGTAAGGAGTATGTAAGGTGTGTGAGATGTGTAAGGAGTGTGTGAGGAGTGTGAGATGTGTAAGGAGTGTGTGAGGAGTGTGAGATGTGTAAGGAGTGTGAGATGTGTAAGAAGTGTGTAAGGTGTGTGAGATGTGTAAGGAGTGTGTAAGGTGTGTGAGATGTGTAAGGAGTGTGTGAGGAGTGTGAGATGTGTAAGGAGTGTGAGATGTGTAAGGAGTGTGTGAGGAGTGTGAGATGTGTAAGGAGTGTGTGAGGTGTGTGAGGTGTGTGAGATGTGTAAGGAGTGTGAGGAGTGTGAGATGTGTAAGGAGTGTGTGAGGAGTGTGAGATGTGTAAGGAGTGTGTAAGGAGTGTGAGATGTGTAAGGAGTGTGTAAGGAGTGTGAGATGTGTGAGGAGTGTGAGATGTGTAAGGAGTGTGTGAGGTGTGTGAGATGTGTAAGGAGTGTGAGGAGTGTGAGATGTGTAAGGAGTGTGTGAGGAGTGTGAGATGTGTAAGGAGTGTGTAAGGAGTGTGAGATGTGTAGAGGGAGTGTGAGGAGTGTGAGATGTGTAAGGAGTGTGTGAGGAGTGTGAGATGTGTAAGGAGTGTGTAAGGAGTGTGAGATGTGTAAGGAGTGTGTAAGGAGTGTGTAAGGAGTGTGTAAGGAGTGTGTAAGGAGTGTGAGATGTGTAAGGAGTGTGAGATGTTGTGTGAGGAGTGTGAGATGTGTAAGGAGTGTGTGAGGAGTGTGAGATGTGTAAGGAGTGTGTGACGACTGTGTGAGGAGTGTGTGGGTGTGTGTGTGTGGATTGTGTAAGAGTGTGTGTGTGTGTGGTGTGTGTGTGTGTGTGTGTGGGGTGTGTGTGTGTGTGTGTGTGGAGTGTGTAAGATGTGTGTGAGGATGTGTGTGAGGAGTGTGTGTGTGTGTGTGTGTGTGGAGTGGTAAGATGTGTGTGAGGAGTGTGTGGTGTGTGTGTGTGTGTGGAGTGTGTAAGATGTGTATGAGGAGTGTGTGTGTGTGAGGAGTGTGTAAGATGTGTGTGAGGAGTGTGTAAGATGTGTGTGAGGAGTGTGTGAGGTGTGTGTGAGGAGTGTGTGGAGTGTGTGAGGAGTGTGTGGAGTGTGTGAGGAGTGTGTGGTGTGTGTGTGGAGTGTGTAAGATGTGTGTGAGGAGTGTGTAAGATGTGTGTGAGGAGTGTGTGGAGTGTGTGAGGAGTGTGTGAGGAGTGTGTGGTGTGTGTGTGGAGTGTGTAAGATGTGTGTAAGATGTGTGTGAGGAGTGTGTAAGATGTGTGTGAGGAGTGTGTGAGGAGTGTGTGGAGTGTGTGGAGTGTGTAAGATGTGTGTAAGATGTGTGTAAGATGTGTGTAAGATTTGTGGTGTGAGGGAGTGTGTGAGGAGTGTGTGAGGAGCGTGTAAGATGTGTGTGAGGAGTGTGTGGTGTAAGTACTGTTATGCCCTTGAACACAGTGCAGGTGCAAGAAGGACAGATTGCTCTGGAAAAAAACAAAGGGAGAGAGGAGAAAGGGAGAGAGAAGAAAGGAAGAGAGGAGAAAGGGAGAGAGGAGAAAGGGAGAGAGGAGAAAGGAAGAGAGGAGAAAGGAAGAGAGGAGAAAGGGAGAGAGAAGAAAGGAAGAGAGGAG
>JAUCMX010000008.1:28517822-28535322 GCA_033459395.1 Hemibagrus guttatus | reverse complement strand
GCTTTGCTGCTAGCAAACAGGAAATGAATAATAACTAAACCTAAATAAAATGACTTAGTAAATATTATCTAAGCTGGAATAATTATCAAAGCTGTATCTGGACAAAGAACGTTAGCCGAAGGTGGAAAATAAACGCTAGCTGCAGCTCACCTTGTGACAGCTATACTAGCTAACTAACTAGTACACTTATCTAATCAGGTGAAGCTAAAAACCTAATTTGACATGTAACTGGGCAACTTCTTAGCTTAGCAGTATTGCTAGCCTAATGTTAGCTACATTGCTAGCAGTATTAGCTGGCTTGCTAATCAGCAATTTGCTAAACCCACTAAAGTCACAGTATCCATGGAAACAGGACAGAATTCTCTGGACATGTCGATTATTTACAGTAAAAATGACCACTGGATTAAAATTACACTGTAAATTAAGTTAGCATCAACCGCTAACTGACTTTCATGTGTTCTGAACAAAGGCAACAAAAAATGTGTGTCTATGTGTGTGTGTGTGTGTCTGCTGGGAGTCTCGCCCCAGGTTACAGTAGCGACTAAATCTGGCATAGTGACGTAAAAAGAACATCAACACACACACACACACACACACACACACACACACACACACACACACACACACACACACAAAGACATGTACATTACCCAGAGATAAATGTTGTGTGTGTGTGTGTGTGTGTGTGTGTGTGTGTGTGTGTGTGTGTGTGTTTGGCCTTCAGTGAAGCAGGCATCTTTGCTCCTTTTATATCTCAAGTCCTCCAGGGTGTGGTCAGGACATGCAAGGACACACACACACACACACACACACACACACACACATACAGTGAAGTTTGTGTTTAAACAATGTGTAAGCGGAAACACTGCGGACAGCGAGGATGGAGAGACAGTGAGGATGAAAAGACAGAAAAAGATGGAGAAAAATAGAGAAAAAGATGGTAAAGACGGGGGAGAGAGAGAGAGAGAGAGAGAGAGAGAGAGAGAGAGAGAGAGATGGAAGAAAGTGAGCAAGGGATGTAGTGTAGAAGTGTAGAAGAAAAGAGAAAGAGCAAAACAGAAGGATGGGAGGCATAAAGAAGGCAGAAAAGAAAGAAATAAACAAAAGAAAGCAGAGAGAGAGACAGAGAGAGAGATGGATAGCGTGAGACAGACAGATAGATGTTAGCTTTTGGCATGTATGCTGTTCTCACTCACTTTCTGTGCTATGACACAGCTGTGTGTGTGTGTGTGTGTGTGTGTGTGTGTGTGTGTGTGTGTGTGTGTGTGTAGTCAGCTGTAATGATGTAATTTCAGCATCTGCTCACATCCTAAAATCCTCTGCTGCAGTGCACACACACACACACACACACACACACACGTGCACACACACACCACAAATCATGTGTGCTCTTCCCATTTGATGTCACAGCAAGTCTTGTGTGTGTCTGAACACGCAGTGTGTTTAAACTCTCTGTACACGGGGTGTGTGTGCGTGTGTGTGTGTGTGTGTGTGTGTGTTGTTCCGGGTGAAGCTTGTGGCTATGAGCTCATTAATAAAACATTTATGCGTTTATTTTATTTCTGCTTCATAAACACACACACACACACACACACGCACACACAGACACAGTCCTGCTGCCTGTCAGTAAAACACACTCTTGGACGACTTGTCAATCACACAGCATCCCCTTGGCAACCGCAACCTCCCGGCTCGCCCACTCGCCCACCACAAAGCTGTGCTGTAGAGACAGATGGGAGAGACGTGTGTGTGTGATTGTGTGTGTGTGTGTGTGTGTGTGTGTGTGTGTGCGTGTTTGTGTGTGTGTTGCAAAGAACAGACAGACACAGACAGAGAGAGGACAGTGATTCAGAGAGACAGGTAGAGAAACAGACAGAAACCGAGAGAGACAGATGTTCAGAGAGACAGACAGATGTTCAGAGAGACAGCTAGAGAGACAGACAAAACGGATAGAGACAGGTAGAGAGACAGACAGAAACTGAGAGAGAGAGACAGCTTTTCAGAGAGACAGGTAGAAAGACAGACAGAAACCAAGAGAGACAGATGTTCAGAGAGACAGACAGATGTTCAAAAAGACATGTAGAGAGACAGACAAAACAGAGAGAGACAGGTAGAGAAAAACAGACAGAAACAGAGAGACAGACAGATGTTAAAAAAGACATGTAGAGAGACAGACAAAACAGAGAGAGACAGGTTTAGAGAGACAGACAGAAACAGAGTGACAAACAGATGTTCAGAGAGACAGGTAGAGAGAAACAGACAGAAACAGAGAGACAGACATATGTTCAGAGAGACAGAAACAGAGAGAGAGAAATGTTCGGAGAGACAGGTAAAGAGACAGACAGAAATAGAGAGAGCGACATGTAGAGAGACAGACAAAAACAGAGAGAGAGACAGGTGGAGAGACAAAAACAGAGAGAGACAGAAACAGAGAGAGACAAGTAGAGAAGACAGACAGATGTTCAGAGAGGCTGGTAGCGAGAGACAAAGAGAAACCGAGAGACAGACAGAAAGAGAGAGACAGACAGATGTTCCTGGCAGCTTTGGCAGCAGTGTTCTCTGTTCCTTTATGATTATCATTAACTCCTGGTGTACTAATATACTCACTAATGATATAGCCACACCCACTCATTATCTAGCCCCACCCACATCAGTCATGGAAGACTTTCTTTCTAATGAAGATTTCACTCTCTCTCTCTCTCTCTCTCTCTCTCTCACACACACACACACACACACACATACTTTTCTCCTCTTTATCATTTCTTTCTCTCTCTATTTTTTCTCTCTCTCTTTTTCTTTCCCCCACTACTCTTTTTTCACCCCTCACTCAACTTTTTCTTCTTTGTATCCCTTCATCCCTTATTATATTCTTCATATATTAAACATCTCTCTTTTTCTCTTCTCTATCCATCCTTCCTCTATCCCTCTTTCTTTCATTTTTTCTTTCTCCTTTTCTCATTTCTCTCTCTTTCTTCATTCTTTCCTTCCTTGTTCTTCTTTCCCACACTTCTTTCCCTCTCTCTCTCTCTCTCTCTCTCTCTCTCTCTCTCTCTCACTGGCATTGTTTTGAAAAGCTGCATAAAATTTAGAATACTTTCCATGACTTCAGTCCCTACAAAACACACACACACACATACACACACACACACACACACACACACACACACACACACACACACACACCGTGTCCCCCGATGTAACCAGTGTAGTGACTCTTTGCCAGTGAGTGTGAATGGGAGGAACGGAAGAATGTCGCCTGGGCAACTGGACAACGTCCCTAGTGTGTGTGTGTGTGTGTGTGTGTGTGTGTGTGTGTGTGTGTGTATGAGAGAGAGATCCGGTGTGGGCTCTGAGCTTGTTGAAGGTCTGTATTTACCTCTGTGTGTGTGTGTGTGTGTGTGTGTGTGTGTGTGTGTGTGTGTGTGTACATAGTCCATATAAACACACCTACACAAACTCACACACACCTGCCTCTGTGTGTGTGTGTGTGTGTGTGTGTGTGTGTGTGTGTGTGTGAAATGATTACAGCTGAAATACACACCGAGCTGTAATGCCTTTTGCAGCCCATCTGTTTTTTGCCTGAGTGACACAGGTCTCTGGATTAAAAAGGGGTGGGGCTTAACACATTTACATATATTTACATATGCATACATTACAGACCTGATCATGTGACATCACTACTGCTTTATTTCTTTGGTTTTCATGTTATTGACCTGATGTAGCATAAAACACTTCCTTTAGTTACACAGTAGATTAGCTTAGCCATTAGTTAGACTCGCTAGTATCAACATTGATGTTAACAATCTTAGATGGCTAAATTTAAGCTAGCTATTAGCAATTATGTAATAAAATGAATTCTTAAAAACGTTAGCTAACATGAAGGTCAGTGATATTTATTAGTAATGAAGAATACACTAATGTTTCGTTATGATCCTCAAACCAGTAATCAAGGTTACTAGCATGCTAACTAGCATTATGCTAATTACTGTAATTAGTTCATTAAATTATAAAGTGACTAGCAGTTCAAGCTAAAGCACCAACTTTGTTATGTGCTTTAACAGTGTGTGTGTGTGTGTGTGTGTGTGTGTGTGTGTGTGTGTGTGTGTGTGCGCTAACAAATACACACACACACACAGTCACTCACACACACATACTATTTAGTTTTAGTTCATGTTCATGAAGAGAACTCTCTCACTCTCACTCTTCCTTCTATTTGAGGAATCCTCCCTCAGTGTGTGTGTGTGTGTGTGTGTGTGTGTGTGTGTGTGTGTTAGCGTTCTCATGTCAGAAACGTTTAACCTTTCAGTCTGTTGGGGAACAGATGTATTTTTTTAGTGATGTATTTGGATTTTTTGTCCCCTGATATTTCCAACAAGGTTCACTTTCACGTGTTCCAATTCACCCTTTAATGCACCCTTGTACACTTCCCCTAGATCACTTGACATGTTACTACCTTTATGTCAGCAGCAGCTTCTGAGGGGAATTTACAAGAGAAAACATTTTACTAGTGAAACAAATATATGTTATAGTTTTCAGTGCGTGTGGATATGATCAAGTGGGTGTGGTTTTGTTAGAATTGTGGGTGTGGTTACTAGGGGGAGAAGACGATATATAATAATTAGGAATATGCTCAGAACAGAACTGTACTGAACATGGATGGTACTGAACTCGGTTCTAAGCACTGTACTGAACATGGTACTGAGCTCGGTTCTGAACACGGTACTGAACTCCATGTGGAACTCTGTGGTTATGAAGTCAGTGTTGATGTTTGGTGTTTAATATTCTGGGCGTGAGAGAGAGACTGCGCTCCTCAGAGCCGATTGGCTCAGAGGTGTCACTCAGACTGACAGCTCCGCCCACTCAGTGCTCGGCCTTGTGGGAGATGTGAGCGGTGGTGTGGTGTGAGGCGGGGTGTGAGGGTGAGCCAGCAGGGAATCGTGGGTAGAAATGCAGTGACTCAGAAAAAACACTGAGGCATTCTGGGTATTTCATCTCACTACACTCGTCTACTCTTCTTCTCTTATTCTCTCCTCCTTTACTCCTCCTCTTCTCTCCTCCTTAACTCCTCCTCTCCTCCTTTACTCCTCCTCTCCTCTCCTCCTTCTCTTCTCTCCTCCTTTACTCCTCCTCTTCTCTCCTCCTTTACCCCTTCTCTTGTCTCCTCCTTTACTCCTTCTCTTGTCTCCTCCTTTACTCCTCCTCTTCTCTCCTCCTTTACTCCTTCTCTTGTCTCCTCCTTTACTCCTCCTCTTCTCTCCTCCTTTACTCCTTCTCTTCTCTCCTCCTTTACTCCTCCTCTTCTCTCCTCCTTTACTCCTTCTCTTCTCTCCTTTACTCCTTCTCTTGTCTCCTCCTTTACTCCTCCTCTTGTCTCCTCCTTTACTCCTTCTCTTGTCTCCTCCTTTACTCCTCCTCTTCTCTCCTCCTTTACTCCTTCTCTTCTCTCCTCCTTTACTCCTCCTCTTTTCTCCTCCTTTACCCCTTCTCTTGTCTCCTCCTTTACTCCTCCTCTTCTCTCCTCCTTTACTCCTCCTCTTCTCTCCTCCTTTACTCCTCCTCTCCTTTCCTCCTTTACTTCTTCTCTTCTCTCCTCCTTTATTCTTTCTCTTCTTTCCTTCTTTACTCCCTCTCTCCTCCTGTTCTTCTTTTCTCTTTATATGACTTTTTTTCCCCTTTCTTTTTCATTCAGCTTGTAAGTGATGGGGTCATGAACCCATACTGTGTGTGTGTGTGTGTGTGTGTGTGTGTGTGTGTGTGTGTGTGTGTGTGTGTTGCCGTGGCGTTGGTGTTGTTGTGACAGCAGCTGTCTCGGTGCTCGCTGTGGGAAACATTAGTGTCTGACTGCCAGAGGGATTGTGGGATACGGATTAGGACATGATCAATGAGTGCAGTTTAAGCACACACACACACACACACACACACACACTTTCACACACACACACACACACACACTTTCACACACACACACACCACAATTACACACATTTTTCCCTCTTCTTGATTGATTTTTTCTTTATTTCTGGATGACAGCAATATTACATCCCCTTCTTTCTGCTGTTTCTTTATTTTTTTCTTTTTAACTCTTTTAAAATAAAGTGATTTATTCTTATTAAAACATCACAATACAAACATTGTTATTAAAACCAAAAAAATGTTTGTTTGTGTGTGTGTGTGTGTGTGTGTGTTTACACTGATCAGCCATAACATTATGACCAGTGACCAGGTGAAGTGAATAAGACTGAGTATCTCCTCATCATGGCACCTGTTAGTGGGTGGGATATATTCGGCAGCAAGTGAACATTTTGTCCTCAAAGTTGATGTGTTAGAAGCAGGAAAAATGGACAAGTGTAAGGATTTGAGCGAGTTTGATGAAGGGCCAAATTGTGATGGCTAGACCACTGGATCAGAACATCTCCAAAACTGCAGCTCTTGTGGGGTGTTCCCGGTCTGCAGTGGTCAGTATCTATCAAAAGTGGTCCAAGGAAGGAACAGTGGTGAACCGGAGACAGGGTCATGGGCGGCCGAGGCTCACTGATGCACGTGGGGAGCGAAGGCTGGCCCGTGTGGTCCGATCCGACAGACGAGCTACTGTTGCTCAAATTGCTGAAGAAGTTAATGCTGGTTCTGATAGAAAGGGGTCAGAATACACAGTGCAGGACGGGTCAGGGCTGTTTCCGCAGTAAAAGGAGGACCAACACAATATTAGGCAGGTGGTCATAATGTTATGCCTGATCGATGTATACCAGCTCACCTAACAGCAGTGTGAAAGCTCGGTGGAGAAGATGCCAAGACGCAGGAGAAAGCTGTGATTGAAAATCAGGGTTTTATTCCACCAGATACTGATTTTTGAGCTTTTCCTCAGTTAAAACATTAGCAGTGTGGAGTTTAGAAATGAATGTGAACTTGTTTTATTTGCTTTATTTGAAGTCTGAAAACGCTGCATCTTTTTTATTATTTTGACCGGTCGTCATTTTCTGTATATAAATGCTCTAAATGACAATACGTTTATCAGGAATTTGGGAGAAATGTCAGTGTATGGAATACAATAAAAATGTTCATTTTACTCAAACACCTATAAATATTAAAACCAGATAAACTGATCACTGCCGTGATCGCTTCATTTTTCCAGAGCTGTATATATATGTGTGTGTGTGTGTGTGTGTGTGTGTGTGTGTGTGTGTGTGTGTGTGTCTAAAGCTTTTCCCCTAATTGCGTTATTGAGGACGGAGCAGTATCACAGCCACACGCTGCACTTGCTCCATCTGTCCTGCTATTAATTACAGCCGGACTCCTGAGTGCTCGCCTCTCCACCTCTGCTACTGCAGCACGGCCGGTGACTCAGAGCCAAAATGGCCGTCCTTGTGCTTATATCATCCCTCATTTATCTGACTGTCTATGCTGCAGTTTAACAGAGTGAAGAGTTCCTTCAGTATAACATCTGTCCAATCACCTGTCTCCACTCATCTGACCAATCACCTGTCTCCACTTATCTGTCCAATCACCTCTCCCCATTTAAAATGCTTTGTTATTTATTTTTTTTATTACATTTCTTTTTTTTCAACTTTTCCATTTATTTATTTATTTATTTATTTATTTATTTATTTATTTATTTATTTGGTTAGTTGTTTTTTATCTATTTTCTTGTATTCTTTAGTTATTTATTCTATAATAGTTCATTTCTCTCATGATTTCCTATTTTTTTTATTTCTTTCTTTCCACTCATTCTGTTTTAGTTTTTTTTTTTCTTTTTTTTTCCTTTTTCTTTTTTTCCTTTCTCCTCTTTTTCTGTTTTCTTAGCTGATCTTTCTTTCTTCCTTCCTTCCATCTGCTCTTTTCTTCTTTCTAATGTATTACATCTCCAAGTAGCAGGGAATTTTGGCTTTCTACCAATAACACACACACACACACACACACACACACACACTCACACACACACACACACAGAGCTCTCTGCCGCATTGTTAGTTGGTGCCAAGTTCAATTACAACACTGACAGGCTGAAAAATGAGGAGTGATCTGAATACTACTGAGAGAGAGAGAGAGAGAGAGAGAGAGAGAGAGAGAGAGAGAGAGAGAGAGATTAAAAGGGGTGTGGCTGAGAAGGTGTGGTTGTCAGTGAGTTATTCTGCTTTACTTAGTTAATAAGTTAAGTATGTCACAACATAATACAATACACAAACGTGTGTGCGTGCGTGTGTGTGTGGGGGGGGTGTATGGGTGTGTGTGTGAAACTTTGTTGCTCCTCATTTGAATATGAGGTTATTAAACATCCAGCAGTCAGTGGCTGTGTGTGTTATGCAGTCTCTCTCTCTCTCTCTCACACACACATACACACATACACACACACACACACACACACACACACACACACACACACACACACACTCGGCCTCGGAATAAAAGCCAACCCATCTGTTCCTCCTACACACGACTGCTGCTCATCTATCTACATTTGCAATGTAAAGATCAAATGTGTGTGTGTGTTTATGAGTGTGTGTGTGTGTGTGCGTGAGTGTGTTGTGGGGTTCATCACCGCTGCCCTGGAATCTCATTAACTTGTGCTTTTACTCAGAATACTGGAGGAGATTTTCCTCATCAGTGTTTGAATAGATATGGAGGTGGAGTTGGAGGCAGGGCTGTGGGAGGAGCTTGGTGGGCTGGGGGTGGGGCTAACAATGATCGTTCATATCACTTCATATAAAAAGAAAGCTTGTATTATCTGGCACAAGCTGTTGTTCCCTGAGCTCAGGATTCCAACTGGATGAACAGAGAACCTTCACGATCCCCAAAAGAAACAAATTTACAGAACCCTTACAGAACCCTTACAGAACCCTAACAGAACCCTTATAGAACCCTTACAGAACCCTTACAGAACCTTTACAGAACCCTTACAGAACCTTTGCAGAACCCTTACAGAACCCTTACAGAACCCTTACAGAACCGTTACAGAACCCTAGCGTAGTGTGTGCTACAAACTCCAAACCATCAGATTCAGAATCAACTTTATCACCAAGTACCGTGGTACCAAGTACCTAAATACAGGCTTAGGACAAAAAGGTTCTAGAAGGGTTCTTTGTGAGTAAGGGGTCTTAAAACTGGAACCATTCTCTGAGGGTGAAGATATTCTAGAGTTCCATAGAATTTAAGTGGTGGAGGAATTAAGAGTTCTTAGTTTCCTAAAAGAGTTCTACTTGGAACCAAAACATGAGAATGATTCACTTGTAAGGTTCCGCATCATTTAGGAGTTCTTTTAGTTCTGACAGGTGATAGTGTTTTTTTTTTATTATTATTATTATTATTATTATTATTATTATTATTATTGTTATTAAGGATTTATTGGACAGTTAATGTTATATAACTGCTTTATTCTACGTGGAACTCGTCCTTCTGGAACTGTCTTGTAAGGTTCTGGATTGGTTCTGCAGGGAGAACAGTGTCGCTTTATAAACTCCATGATTTTAAAACATAAGCAGTGAAATAAACTCGTGTGTATGTAGTGTGTAGGGGTGTGTGTGTGTGTGTGTGTGTGTGTGTGTGTGTGTGTAGGGGTGTGTGTGTGTGTGTGTGTGTGTGCGTGTATGTGTGTGTATGCAGTGTATGTGTGTGTGAGTGTGTGTGTGTGTAGTCTGTGTAGTGTGTGTAGTGTGTGTGTTTGTTTAGTGTGTGTGTGTGTGTGTGTATGCAGTGTATGTGTGTGTGTAGTGTGTGAGTGTGTGTGTGTGTGTAGTCTGTGTAGTGTGTGTGTGTGTGTATGTGTGTGTGTGTGTGTGCAGTGTATGTGTGTGTGTATGTGTGCGTGTGTATTGTATGTGTGTGTGTAGTGTGTGTGTGTTTGTGTGTGTGTGTGTTTGTTTTTGTGTGTGTGTGTGTGGGGTGTTTTTTTTTATGCAGTGTATGTGTGTGTGTAGTGTGTGTAGTGTGTGTGTGTAGTGTGTGAGTGTGTGTGTGTAGTCTATGTAGTGTGTGTGTGTGTGTGTTTTTTATTGTATGTGTGTGTGTAGTGTGTGTGTAGTGTGTGTGCATGTGTATTGTATGTGTGTGTAGTGTGTGTGTTTTATGTGTGTGTGTGCAGTGTGTGTGTGTGTGTGTGTGTGTGTGTGCAGTGTGTGTGTGGGGTGTGTGTGTGTGTGTGTGGGGGCAGTGTGTGTGTTTTATGTGTAGTGTGTGAGTGTGTGTGTGTAGTGTATGTGTGTGTAGTGTGTGTGTTTTAGTGTGTGAGTGTGTGTGTGTGTGGTGTGTGTGTGTGTGTATGTGTGTGTGTGGGGCGTGTGGTTTTTGTGTGTGTGTATGTGTGTGTGTGTGTGCGTGGGGTGTGTGTGTGTGTGTGGGGTGTGTGTGTGTAGTGTGTGAGTGTGTGTGTGTGTGTGGGGTGCAGTTTTGTGTGTGTGTGCGTGTGTGTGGGGGCGTGTGTGTGTGTAGTGTGTGTGTGTGTGGGGCGCAGTGTGTGCAGTGTGTGTGTGTGTGTGTGTGTTTTAGTGTGTGTGTGTGTGTGTTTTGTGTGTGTGTGTGTGTGTGTGGGGTGTGCGTGTGTGTGTGTGTGTGTGTGTGTGGGGTGTGTGTGTGTAGTGTGTGCAGTGTGTGTGTGTGTGTGTGTGTGGTGTGTGCAGTGTGTGTGGTGTGTGTGTGTGTGTGTGTTTTGTGTGTGTGTGTGTGTATGTGTATGTGTGTGTGTAGTGTGTGTGTGTGTGTGTGTGCAGTGTATGTGTGTGTAGTGTGTGTGTCACTAAAACGGTGTGTGTGAATAATAAAGTGAGATGTTGGAGATTTAAATGGAATTCTCTCTGTACCTCTCACATCACACACCTCATTAATTATTTGTTTATTCATCAGAATTAATCATCTGCATTATTAAGCTCCTCTCCTCACACACACTAATGCAGAAGTATTTATCATTTACACTAACGCTTCACCTGATGTTTATAATAAACACAGTAATAACACACACTTCAGTGATTCATTTATAAGACAGGATTTGTTTATTTATTTAATTTAAATGTTTACAATTAAAAATCAATCAATTCAAATCCAATGAAATCTCCGATGAAGTCCTGGACGCTGTGGGGTGAGTCGGACTGCAGCTCAATGACAGTCAATCATTTAAAATTAAACTCACGGTTTTATCTAAGGATTTTTTTTCCCTTTTTTTTTTTTAAAAAAATCCTGTTTATAAAATTGATTTATAATTTTATTTTATAGAATTTATTAAAAATATATATGAATAAACTCTACGACACGCATTACAACTACAATCTAACTACTGAAGTTTGTGTAATGTTCACAGTGTTGTGTGATGTGTGACTGTGAAAAGGTCAGGTACGGGGTGTGTGTGTGTGTGTGTGTGTGTGTGTGTGTGTGTGTTTGACAGTAAGTGAGTGATAACAGATGGAGATATACTGACCTTTAGTTAAGAGTAATGTATTCAGATCAGAAAACTGAAGAGAAAGAAAGAAAGATGAGAGGGGGGGGCAAGAGAAGGAGAGAGAGACAGACATAAAAAAAAAAAAAAAAGAAAAGAGAGAGAGAGAGACAGAGAGAGGGAGAGAGAGACAAAAAAGACAGAGAGAGAGAGAGAGAGGGGGAGTGAGAGACCGACATAAAAAAAAAAAAGAGAGAGAGAGAGAGAGGGGGAGAAAAAGAAAAAGAGAGAGAGAGAGAAAACAGCCCACATGGTTCACTCCAAGCTCACATTGTAGTGTAAAGTATAAGCTCTTCTTTCAGAGTTGTTGGGACCTGGCTGAACTCTATGACACACACACACACACACACACACACACACACACTGAGGGACCTGTCTCACTCTCTATGTCTCACTGCTTTGTTTTGAGCAGTTACCATGACAACAGAGCAATTGAATTAACTGCATGCTGTCAGAGAGTAGCTTAGACAAAACGTCAGGTGTGTGTGTGTGTGTGTGTGTGTGTGTGTGTGTGTGTGTGTGTGGGTGCATAGAGGTTCTCTGCTTCACTCACCGCTATTGATGCCACTGACACACACACACAGTGTAAAGTGTGTTACCTTAGTGTGTGTGTGTGTGTGTGTGTGTGTGTGTGTGTGGGATCAATAGATCCTGGCCACTGTTGCACTCCTGATAAAAAAAATTTTCCCCGAAAGGAGAAAGCCTTTTTTCTTCTTCTCTTCTCCTTTGAAAGCGTGCGCTCTTTCAACTCCTCCGCTGGAGATTACTCCACTTCCTCTCTCCCTCCTTCTCTCTCCCCTCATTTCCTGATGGAGTGGAAGGTGGGCGAAGCAGCAGATGATGTTAGGATTGATTGCTGCTCGCAAGTCAAAGGTCACCAATCGCTCCATTCCTAAAAATATCAGGAAGATGAAAAGCCTGTGTTTTTAGCGAGTGTAACAGTACAGATTCTCTCCCGGCCCCGCAACAGACGCTGATTTCTTTCTTTCTTTCTTTCTTTGTTTACTTGTTTTTTTGGGGTATATTTTTACATTATTTTTAGAACATATTAGTTCCTCCTGGTTGCTGATGTACAAAACATTTTTATTCTATTCTTCTGTAAAGCTGCTTTAGTCCACTGTTAAAAACTCTACAGAAATAAATTCAGTTGAAATCGGAGAGTTTGTTTACTTTCTCTGTTTATTTGTGGGTTTTTTGTTTTGTTTTGTTTTTATTGTATTGGTTTTTCATTTGTTTGTTTATTAGTTAGTTAGTTAGTTAGTTAGTTAGTTTGGTGAATCTTGATTAGTCAGTCTCATTATTTGTTTTATTTTGTACTTTTGTTTGAATGCTGTTTTTTTTTTTTTTGTTTCTATATTAGTTTATTCGTTTTGTTTTGTTTTTCTTTGTTTGTTGTTGGTGAAGGTTTGGTGTGTAAGTGTGTTAGTGTAACTGGTGATTAGTGTTGTGGTGATTTTGTTTGGTTTAGTGTTTTCGTCTTTGATTAGTTTGTTGATTAGTTTGAAAGTGAAATTTTTTGGAGATTGATTCATTGTTCGTTTATTTGATTCATGTGTTTGTTGAGTCAGTTGCTGGGTTTTTTTTCCATTTGCTGCTTGGTGTAATTTGTTTATTGGTTCATTTACTGAGTCATGTGTTGTTGCGGTTGCCAGAGTTTGTCTCAGTGGTTCATTTGTTCGTTTGTTTATTTGTTTGTGCTTTTTGGTTTGTTCATCAGTTTATTAGATTTTGGTATTTGACAGCATGTGTAAAATAAATACACACATCATCCCTGACCACAGAGACCTTCCTGTGGTTTTTTTTTGTGTGTGTGTGTGCGGCATGTGTGTGTGTGTGTGTGTGTGTGGTGTTGTGTTTGTGTGTGGGGGGCATGTGTGTGTGTGTGTGTGAGAGAGGTTTTTCTGTGAGTAATAATGTGTGTGTGGGTGGAAGATAAACAGATGCTGAACATAAAATATAGCAGAGAGGGGGAGAGAGAGAGGGGGAGAGAGGGGGAGAGAGAGGGAGAGAGGGGGAGAGAGAGAGAGAGGGAGGGGGAGAGGGGGAGAGAGAGAGGGGGGAGAGAGAGAGAGAGAGAAAGAGAGAGAGAGAGAGGGGGGGGGGGGGGGGATAAAAACTACACAGTCATCAAATAAGAGCACTATAACCCCTGTAGGATGATCAGTACAGCAGAGTAACACACTGTTCACTGCAGAACAAACACTTTCATTTTAGCAAATAAATCAGTCTAATATTATTTATTTATTTATTTATTTATCTATCTATCTATCTATTTATTTATTTATTTATTTTTTTTTTCTATCTATCTATTTATTTATTTATTTATTTATTAAAACTATTTCTTTTTCTATTGGGAACGAGTAAAATCAGAGGGACAGCTCATGTTGGACGTTTGGGGGACAAAGTTAGGGAGGCCAGATTAAGATGGTTTGGACATGTTCAGGGGAGGGAGAGTGAGTATTTTGGTAGGAGAATGTTGGACATGGAGCTGCCAGGCAGGAGGCAAAGAGGAAGGCCAAAGAGGAGGTATATGGATGGAATTAATGAGGATATGAAGCTAGTGGGTGCAAGGGTTGAGGATGCAGAAGATAGGGATAGGTGGAGAAAGATGATTCGCTGTGGAGACCCCTGAAGGGAAAAGCCCAAAAAAAAAAAGAAGAAGAAGAAGAAGAAGAAGTCTTTTTGTATTGGTGCAGAGTTTTTCATTCTGTCCTTCTTTTTGTTAAAAAAAAGTAAAATGATCCACTAATGGAATAATAAATTAAAGCCTGAAATGTGAGGGCTGCTGAATCATACTGAATATTACAGATCTCATAACTAAACACACTTTATTATATACATCTTTTGTGTGTGTGTGTGTGTGTGTGTGTGGTGTGTGTGTGTGTGTGTGTGTAACTGTCACTTTCATTTACTTAAATTTTGCTCCAAATTTTATTTTTCTCTCCTTGTTTTTTATTATATTTCACTCAGGATTTTTTTTTCCCTTTTTGTTTTTTTTCCTTTCCATCCCCCTCTCCCTTTACCCTTCCCCCCCCTCTACCCCATATCTCACTCTCTTACCCTCCCTCTCTGCCCCATCTCTCTCTCTCTTACCCCCCCCACCCCGTATCTCACTCTTTTTCCCTCCCTCTCTACCCCATATCTCTCTCTCTTACCCTCCCTCTCTACCCCATATCTCTCTCTCTTACCCCCCCACCCCATATCTCGCTCTCTTACCCTCCCTCTCTACCCCATATCTCCTCTCTTACCCTCCCTCTCTACCCCTATCTCACTCTCTTACCCTCCCTCTCTACCCCATATCTCCTCTCTTACCCTCCCCCTCTACCCCGTATCTCCCTCTTACCCCCCTCTCTACCCCTATCTCCTCTCTTACCCCCCTCTCTACCCCCTATCTCTCTCTCTTACCCCCCTCTCTACCCCGTATCTCTCTCTTACCCCTTTTTCTACCCCCTATCTCTTCTCTTACCCCCTCTCTACCCCATATCTCTCTCTCTTACCCCCTCTCTACCCCGTATTTTCTCTCACCCCCCTCTCTACCCCATATCTCTTCTTTACCCCCCCCACCCCTATCTCTCTCTCTTACCCCCCCCACCCCATTCTCTCTCACCCCCTCACCCCTATCTCTCTCTTTTCCCCCCCCCCTATCTCTTCTCTTTCCCCCCCCCCCCCTCTCTACCCCCCTCCCCCCCTCTCTCTCCCCCCCCTCTACCCTCTTTCTCTACCACCCCCCCTCTCTACCCCCCCCCCTCTCTTACCCCCCCTCTACCCCCCCCTTTTCTACCCCCCCCTTCCTACCCCCCCCTCTCTTACCCCCCTCTACCCCCCCCCCTATCTCTCTTACCCCCCCCCTCTCTTCCCCCCCCCCCCCCCTTTTTTTTTCTTTCCCCCCCCTACCCCCCCCCCCCCCTACCCCTCTCTCTCTACCCCCTCCCCAGAAGTGGCTTAAAAAGTAAGAAGGTTTATATATTATTGAGAAAGTGGGCTGTATTCATGATCAGTTTTTTTTTTGGGTTTTTTTCAGTTTATTAGTTTTTATTTATAGTTATTATTGTCGGTTATAATGGCAGTTATTATTTTTATTTATTAATTATTATAATGTTGTACATTTGTGGATTTGTTGTTTTTATTTGAAGGAATGTACATGTGCAGTCGCCATGGCAACCTGGAAAAAAAAAGATATTGATGCCATTTTAGTCGGGTTTTAAGAGCGATTATAAATCTGTCTTTAAAACATCATCCTGTTGATCTGCTGCTGCTTTGTGGGACCTCTCGACACTCATGTCGATATCAGCCTGCTGTGTGTGTGTGTGTGTGTGTGTGTGTGTGTGTGTGTGTGTGGGGGCATAATCAATTCTGAAAGAAAGCTGAGGGGAATTTAAACCAGGCAGAAATCGACTGATTTCTAAACACACAAATATACACACACAAACACACACACACACAGTAAAAGATTGTAAATCTTTGTGCCCCCCCCTCTTGTGCCCTTATAAGGGCACTTCTCTAACCGTTGACCCCGTGACCTTGCCGTGTCTGAGGATCCCACATACAGCACAGCCATCACCATGGCAACAGCAAGACCCTTTCCCACACACACATATGCAGAAAAACAGAATGTGTGTGTGTGTATGTGTCATGTATATCTTTTTGTACTGTTTGTGTTTGTCTTATTTTGGGCATGTCATGTGTTTATTAGTGGTGATATATTTTTGTGTGTGTGTGTGTGTGTGTGTGTGTGTGTGTGTGTGTGTGTATCATGGGAGAACATGACCATTCTGGATATTTTCCACTCAGCTTTAGGGCATGACTACACACTAGTGCACTATGTAGGGAACACAGTGTGATTCGTGACTCTGCCCCTTCGTCCCAGGCATTTGGTCAGAACTCTAACTCTCATAAATAATTAATGAGCAACTAAACATAGCTCATGAATATTAAAATCTCATCAGCAATGAGCCAAACTAATGTGGAGAGAAACACACACACACACACACACCGACTCTCTCTCACACACACTCACTCACACACACACACAGAGACACACACACACATCTCCGGGGAAACCTGTTACACTTACTCAAATTAATTGAGTCACTTAAGACCTGCCTGTCAAAGTGTACCCTTGAGAAAGTGTGTGTGTGTGTGTGTGTGTGTGTGTGTGTGTGTGTGTGTGTGTGTGTGTGTGTGGGGGAGAGAGAGAGAGACAGAAATTGGGTCTCCTTGATGTTCTTATCTCCTTTGACAATTTTGACTCGTGAAAATGTGCCAAGTGGAAGTGGAAGTTTTCATTTTCTTTTAATTCCGTTTAAAGTCACCTTGACCTAAAACTCAGATTGGGACACAGCCCGAAGAAGAGTGCTAGTCAGCTAGCTAGATATGTAAAACCTTTTCTAATAGAGCGGTTAGCTAGCTAGCTACAGAGTGTTTAGTTCATGTTTTGTTAGAGTTTGAGAACATTTCATTTTATTTATATCACAAAAGCCTTTAAAAAGCTTTATTCACTCTTAATACGCTAATTAGCAAGTGATAAGAATGCTGTCCAGCTAGCTACATTTGATACTGATAGATATTTAGCTTCAGGTTTGTTTAGCACTGTGTGCTAGCTGGTTTTTAGCTACACTCCAGATTGCGTTTGTAACGCTAGCTAGCAACCTTGTTTTAAAGACACATTAGCTAGCGAGAAAAGCTTAGCATGCAACTCCAATAACACCTTAGCACTAGTTTAGCTACAGAAACATTTTAATAATATAAGTGATTATATTAATTACTGAAGTATGTTATCGTGTTAAATTTGGACGCTGGGGACGTCTCCTCAGAGTCTGTGGATATTCGGCTAAAGTGAAAGTTCCAGAAAGTTCCTCAGCTTCTGAAACTTCTATGTGAATTGTTTTGTATTTGAATATTTCCTTCATCATGGGGCAGGGGTTTGGCTCAAGTGGTTAAGGCTCTGGGTCGGGGATCGGGGTTCAAGCCCCAGCACCACCAAGCTCCACTGTTGGGTAATTGAGCAAGGCCCTTAACCCTCTCTGCTCCAGGGGCGCTGAAATCATAACTCCCCCTGCGCTCTGACCCCAATTTCCCTCAGCT
>JAUCMX010000008.1:28507822-28512822 GCA_033459395.1 Hemibagrus guttatus | reverse complement strand
ATACACACTGTGACACACCATACACACTGTGACACACCTCACACACTCTTATACACACTGTGACAAAACCTCACACACTCTTATATACACTGTTACACACCATACACACTGTGACACACCTCACACACTCTTATACACACTGTGACACACCATACACACTGTGACACACCTCACACACTCTTTACACACTATTACACACCTCACACATTCTTATACACACTGTTACACACCTCACACACTCTTATACACACTGTTACACACCTCACACACTTTTATATACACTGTGACACATCTCACACACTCTTATACACACTGTTACCACCTCACACACTCTTATACACACTGTGACACACCTCACACACTCTTATACACACTGTTACACACCTCACACACTCTTATACACACTGTTACACACCTCACACACTCTTATACACACTGTTACACACCTCACACACTCTTATACACACTGTTACACACCTCACACACTCTTATACACACTGTTACACACCTCACACACTCTTATATACACTGTGACATATCTCACACACTCTTATACACACTGTTACACACCTCACACACTCTTATACACACTGTGACACACCTCCCCACTCTTATACACACTGTTACACACCTCACACACTCTTATACACACTGTTACACACCTCACACACTCTTATACACACTGTTACACACCTCACACACTCTTATACACACTGTGACACACCTCACACACTCTTATATACACTGTTACACACCTCACACACTCTTATACACACTGTGACACATCTCACACACTCTTATACACACTGTTACACACCTCACACACTCTTATACACACTGTGACACACCTCACACCCTCTTATACACACTGTGACACACCTCACACACTCTTATACACACTGTTACACACCTCACACACTCTTATACACACTGTTACACACCTCACTCACTCTTATACACACTGTTACACACCTCACACACTCTTATACACACTGTGACACACCTCACACACTCTTATACACACTGTTACACACCTCACACACTCTTATACACACTGTTACACACCACATACTCCCTTTTACACACTGTTACACACCTCACACACTCTTATACACACTGTTACACACCTCACACACTCTTATACACACTGTTACACACCTCACACACTCTTATACACACTGTTACACGCCTCACACACTCTTATACACACTGTTACCCCACCTCACACACTCTTATACACACTGTTACACACCTCACACACTCTTATACACACTGTTACACACCTCACACACTCTTATACACACTGTTACACACCTCACACACCCCTTATACACACTGTTACACACCTCACACACTCTTATACACACTGTTACACACCTCACACACTCTTTTTATACACTGTTACACACCTCACACACTCTTATAAAACTGTTACCACCTCACACACTCTTATACACACTGTGACACACCTCACACACTCTTATACACACTGTTAAAACCTCACACACTCTTATATACACTGTGACACATCTCACACACTCTTATACACACTGTTAAAACCTCACACACTCTTTTACACACTGTTTCACACCTCACACACTCTTATACACACTGTTACACACCTCACAAAACTCTTATACACACTGTTACACACCTCACACACTCTTATACTCACTGTTACACACCTCACACACTCTTATACACACTGTTACACACCTCACTCACTCTTATACACACTGTTACACACCTCACACACTCTTATACTCACTGTGGGCACATCTCACACACTCTTATACACACTGTTACACACCTCAACACTCTTATACACACTGTTACACACCTCACACACTCTTATACTCACTGTTACACACCTCACACACTCTTATAACAAATGTTACACACCTCACTCACTCTTATAAAACTGTTACACACCTCACACACTCTTATACTCACTGTGACACATCTCACACACTCTTATACACACTGTTACACACCTCACACACTCTTATACACACTGTTACACACCTCACACACTCTTATACAACTGTGACACACCTCACACACTCTTATACACACTGTTTTCACACCTCACACACTCTTATACACACTGTTACACACCTCACACACTCTTATACACACTGTGACACACCTCACACACTCTTATACACACTGTTACACACCTCACACACTCTTATACACACTGTTACACACCTCAAACACTCTTATACACACTGTGACACATCTCACACACTCTTATACACACTGTTACACACCTCACACACTCTTATACACACTGTGACACACCATACACACTGTGACACACCTCACACACTCTTATACACACTGTGACACACCTCACACACTCTTATATACACTGTTACACACCATACACACTGTGACACACCTCACACACTCTTATACACACTGTGACCCCACCTCACACACTCTTATACACACTGTTACACACCTCACACACTCTTATACACACTGTTACACACCTCAAACACTCTTATACACACTGTGGGCACATCTCACACACTCTTATACACACTGTTACACACCTCACACACTCTTATACACACTGTGACACACCATACACACTGTGACACACCTCACACACTCTTATACACACTGTGACACACCTCACACACTCTTATATACACTGTTACACACCATACACACTGTGACACACCTCACACACTCTTATACACACTGTGACACACCATACACACTGTGACACACCTCACACACTCTTATACACACTATTACACACCTCACACATTCTTATACACACTGTTACACACCTCACACACTCTTATACACACTGTTACACACCTCACACACTTTTATATACACTGTGACACATCTCACACACTCTTATACACAAATGTTACACACCTCACACACTCTTATACACACTGTGACACACCTCACACAAATCTTATACACACTGTTACACACCTCACACACTCTTATACACACTGTTACACACCTCACACACTCTTATACACACTGTTACACACCTCACACACTCTTATACACACTGTTACACACCTCACACACTCTTTTACACACTGTTACACACCTCACACACTCTTATATACACTGTGACACATCTCACACACTCTTATACACACTGTTACACCCCCTCACACACTCTTATACACACTGTGACACACCTCACACACTCTTATACACACTGTTACAAAACCTCACACACTCTTTTACACCCCTGTTACACACCTCACACACTCTTATACACACTGTTACACACCTCCCCACTCTTATACACACTGTTACACACCTCACACACTCTTATACACACTGTTACACACCTCAAACACTCTTATACACACTGTTACACAAACCCCACACACTCTTATACACACTGTGACACAAACCCCACACACTCTTATACACACTGTTAAAACACCTCACACACTCTTATACACACTGTTACACACCTCACACACTCTTATACACACTGTTACACACCTCACACACTCTTATACACACTGTGACACACCTCACACACTCTTATATACACTGTTACACACCTCACACACTCTATACACACTGTGACACATCTCACACACTCTTATACACACTGTTACACACCTCACACACTCTTATACACACTGTGACACACCTCACACCCTCTTATACACACTGTGACACACCTCACACACTCTTATACACACTGTTACACACCTCACACACTCTTATACACACTGTTACACACCTCACTCACTCTTATACACACTGTTACACACCTCACACACTCTTATACACACTGTGACACACCTCACACACTCTTATACACACTGTTACACACCTCACACACTCTTATACACACTGTGACACACCATACACACTGTGACACACCACATACTCTTATACACACTGTTACACACCTCACACACTCTTATACACACTGTTACACACCTCACACCCTCTTATATACACTGTTACACACCTCACACACTCTTATACACACTGTGACACACCCCACACACTCTTATACACACTGTTACACACCTCACACACTCTTATACACACTGTTACACACCTCACACACTCTTATACACACTGTGACACACCTCACACACTCTTATAACACTGTTACACACCTCACACACTCTTATACACACTGTGACACATCTCACACACTCTTATACACACTGTTACACACCTCACACACTCTTATACACACTGTTACACACCTCACACACTCTTATACACACTGTTACACACCTCACACACTCTTATACACACTGTTACACACCTCACACACTCTTATACACACTGTTACACACCACATACTCTTATACACACTGTTACACACCTCACACACTCTTATACACACTGTTACACACTCTTACACACCTCACACATTGTTACACACCTTACACACCTCACACACTCTTACACACAGTGCATTGTGGGATGTATACAGCAGTGTACTTGGGCATAAATAAAGCTGACCCCATTTTGTAAACCAACAAAATACTTAATCACAATACTCTATATATTTACTCACCCACACACACACACACACACACACACTTTGCTGCCTACATTGTATAATTACAGTGAGGTCTGTAATAGTAAGAGCTAATTAAATACACCAATTATCTTGGCTCAGTGGTTAAATGACTAACACACACACACACACACACACACACAGTCAGATAATTTATTTATTATTGATACACTGATATCAGCAAAATCTGAAGTAGACAGATGTAATGAAAGTGAAGGAGAGAAAGAGAAAAAAGAGAGAAATTTAGAGAAAAGCAGGCAGGAAGAGAGAACAGGTGGGAGGAATGAGTAATAAAGGTTAGAGTTCATCTCCTCCTGCAAATCAACTCGTGTGTGTGTGTTGTGTGTGTGTGTGTGTGTGTGTGTGTGTGTGTGTGTTTCACATTCATTCCCCGCTCTAATGTACCTGTGCTAATGGAATGACTTCCACAACCCACACTAACCCTCATCACATTTCC
>JAUCMX010000008.1:28495322-28502822 GCA_033459395.1 Hemibagrus guttatus | reverse complement strand
CCTTCATTCCTCTTCTCTCCAGCGCAAACCTCCACCTCTCCAGGTTTTCCTCCACCTGCTCCCTGCTCTCACTACAGATCACAATGTCATCTGCAAACATCATTGTCCAAGGAGACTCCTGTCTGACCTCCTCTGACAACTGGTCCATCACCATAGCAAACAGGAAGGGGCTCAGAGCCGATCCCTGATGCAGTCCCACCTCCACATTGAACTCCTCTGTCTGACCTACAGCACACCTCACCACTGTCCTGCTCCTCTCATACATGTCCTGCACCACTCTGACATACTTCTCTACTACTCCTGACTTCCTCATACAGTACCACAGCTCTTCTCTTGGCACCCTGTCATACGCTTTCTCCAAGTCTACAAACACACAGTGCAACTCCCTCTGACCATCCCTATACTTCTCCATCAAAATTCTCAGAGCAAAAATTGCATCTGTTGTGCTCTTTCTGGGCATGAAGCCATACTGCTGCTCACAAATTTCCACTACCTTCCTTAACCTAGCTTCCACTACTCTTTCCCATAGCTTCATTGTATGGCTCATCAACTTTATCCCCCTATAGTTACTGCAACTCTGTACGTATGAAATTCAGAGTACTGACGATTCGCATGGTTAAATTTGGCAATGTTTTACGCCGGATGCCCTTCCTGACGCAACCCTCTCTATTTATCCGGGCTTGGGACCGGCACAGAAGTCACTGGACTGTGACCGCCATGGCTAGATTATTGACATTATATTGTAATATATATTATAATATATATAGTATTATATTGACTATAACTCACTTTATTTACCTCACTGTAAGGAAAAAGGAACTTTATTTACCTTATTGTGAGTATAATACACTTTATTTACCTCAGCGTAACTATAATGTGTTTTATTTACCTCATAGTATAGTACACATTGTACTGACTATAACTCACTTTATTTAGTGAAGTGTAGGTAAAATGCACTTTCTTTACCTCAGTGTGAGTATAATACACTTTAATTTCACCATAGCACACTTTATTTACCTCAGCGTAACTACAGTAGAGATTATTTTGAGCAAAATACACTTTATTTACCTCAGTGTAACTAGTGTAGAATTTATTTTAACTGTTGTACTTTTTGTTTGCATCAGTGTAACTATAATACACTTTATTTACCCGTGTAACTATAATATGATTTATTTACCTCATAGTATCTATAGTACACATTATATTGACTATAACTCACTTTATTTACCTCAGCGTAACTATAATAGAGTTTATTTCGCCAATAATACACTTTATTTACCTCAGTGCTTTATTCACCATGATGTAGTTATAACACACATTTATCTATCTGTGTAAGTATAGTACACTACACATTTCTCTAATACACATTATTTACTCAGTGTAATTTTATTTACATCAGTGTAACACAGTATAACACATTTTATATACCTGGTTGTAGGTATAATACACTTTTTATAACATGCTTTATTTACATGTACTAACCCATACTGATCTTTACTATCATGCGGTTTTAACATTTAAAGCAATCTTTTCTTTATTTTTATCCAGAGAATTTAACAGTGTTATTTTAGAATGTATTATCATAACAGTTATCATTATCATAACATTATCAAAACTGTGTGACTGTGATATTTGGCCACTAGATGGCATCAGTCACAATTTTTGTATGCTTCTCTTTCTTCTTTTTCTCCAGACACTTTTGCCAGTAAAGTGGCTGCGATCCAGGACCAGTATGCCGATGCATCTATCGGCAACGTGACAGGCAGCAACGCAGTAAATGTGTTCCTGGGCATCGGTGTGGCATGGTCTATCGCCGCCATCTACCATCATTCGAAAGGGAGAGAGTTTCGCGTGGAGCCGGGGAGCCTGGCCTTCTCAGTGACGCTCTTCACCATCTTCGCCTTCATCTGCGTGGCTACGCTCATGTACCGGCGCCGGCCCGACATCGGTGGAGAGCTGGGAGGCCCGAGGACTGCCAAAGTGCTCACTACCATGCTCTTTGTCAGCCTGTGGCTGCTCTACATCTTGTTCTCCTCACTCGAGGCTTACTGCCACATCAAGGGCTTCTAAACACACACACGCAAACACACACCCCCACACAAACACATGCACGGAATCACACACACTTAACAACACACTGATGTCCATATGAAGATGCGTATGCTCACACATTCTCTCTAACACACACACACATACACACACAGGTCATGAGGAAGACGGATGCTAACAAGAAGGAAGCTTTTTAGCTGAGAATAGATAGCTGACACATAGAAAAATTATGAAAAAGAAGCTGAAAAGAGTACAGATACAGGAAAAAAGAAGCTTCTGCTAAAAAGTTTTTCTTTTTTTCTTTGTTTCTTTTTTTTTGCGATTAAAAGTAATACAACAGAAAGCGGGGGACGACTGAAGGTGAATGAGAAGGAAAAGAGATATAATATGCTGTAAGATGTTGAATTTTATTTATTTCTTCTCTGCCATTTCACACTCAATGCCTCAGGCTGAAAGACTGAATCTGATTGGACACCGGTCAGCCAGTCAGAGGCTGTGACTGTGTGGAGAAAAATATGTAATAATAATATGAAACACTTGACAACTTTGATGAGAAGCCAGTACTAAAACACTTTACGCTCTACATTAGCCCAGGTTCCAGGAAGTGCTGGATTGGATAGAATGGAATTCTGGGTAATGTAGTTCTGATGACTGTATCGTCCGGAAAGTAAGTGCACTATTCCAATCCGTTCGTGGTCTTTGTGGACAGTTTGACGCCATTTTCAGCAACAATACTCTCTCTAAACTCTAACTGTTTCTCACAGGATGGAATTTACACTCTAGCTTTAGCTTTTTAATTAGCACATCAGTGGAATCTCGTAACTACTGGAACAAGATTTGACGTTGAAGCTCTACAATTTATCTGATAAAACTTACTAAAAGTCCAATAAGTAACTGCTAGCTCACAGCAGGCTAACATACTAACACCTAGAGCACGTATACGCTTAACGCACAGAGCTGGCAAAAATCAGAGGAATTTTATTCACCTAAACACTACAATAACTCGACAAACGCACCTTTATCTAATCACACCAGTCTGATTGTAACTTTGTGTGAATGTAAAATCTTAAAAATATAAAAAGTTAATGAGCTACTAAAAATTTACACTTTTAAGGTATAACGTATAGCTTACAATATTAGTCAGAAACTGCTGTAAGGAATCAGTTAACACTTCTTTAAAGGATCGCTGAAAAAAACAGAATACACCAGAACACATGATTTCTCTGGAAAACTGGTTAATATTCACTCTTCTGTTTGCGTCAAGAGAAAAAGAGACATGATTGACAAATTCACAAACAATTCAGCCATTTTGAATGAGTCATAAAGTGAATGAATCATTACCAGTCTCCAGGTAGGATTTGTTCCTGAATGATTCGATCTTTCTGAACGAATCTCCGAGGTGAAGGGATCAGGATCGGCTTTGTCGGGTGTTTGGGATTTATTTTTAAACGAATCGCTCCGATGACTGAATCAGTATCTAGACACGTTTTGATACAGAGTCACTAAACTGAATCAGAATCGTTCAGTGTCATGCACCGAGTCATTCCTTTTGTCCAGTTGCTGCTGACGGGCTTCGTAATTGCAAACCGCAGAACTGAGCCATGAAGCCAAACCACTACATTTCCAGATGTTTCTTCATAGCTGTGTTCTAACGTTGTGTTTTTATGCCTCAGTGTTTTGTAGACGTCTGTGAAGTTTGTGAACCGTGTGTGTGTGTGTGTGTGTGCGTCGAATCTTTTGGTCACAGCCAAGATCGGCTCCTCTGTGGCCGAGTCAATTGTTGTCGACGTTCCAGAACGTTCTATGACGTTTCCTCGCTCGCGTTGTCTCTACACTTCTGTTTAAAGCTAACTCGTCCGCCTCGACTGTTAGCGTCTCAGCTAGCGTCTGTTCTCTGTGTTCACTGTGATTCTGCTCCCATTCAGTCCATTAGCAAACACTCCACATTGATTGTTACGTATTCAAATCGTCCTTAAAAGTCATTTTTACGTTTTTTTATGTTTTGGTTTTTTTTATGTTCTAAGTCCAGTTGTATTTTTTTTTTTTTTACTTTTGTTTGGATTTTATTGAGTTTAAACAGGACATTTTTCATTTAGACCGGCCTCCTTACATCAGCGTGTTATCCTGCGTGACGTTATAGCCAGAGTTTACACTGATGACTGTTACACATACACACACACACATACACACGTAAAACACACAGCTGCAGTCTTGTACATTTCATAAACAAGCTTAACCATGCTAAAGAACACACATCACAGTGCTAAAAACCTCTCCCTCACACACACACACACACACACACACACACACACACATACAGTGGAGTTTACGAGGGCGTGCGCTCCCTCCAGTCCTGCTGAGATTATATAAGTAAGGCTAACACTTTAGAAGATTAGCATGGTTTTAGAAACAGCTGCTCAATTTAAACCTGTAGATTAGCCTGAATACGACACCGAACGTAGATAGCGTTTTTTTTTTTTTTTAATTTATTTAAAGAAGGTAAAAGTTTCAGATTAGACTGACTTTAAAAAATAAACACAGAGATTTTTTATCTATTTGTCCTTTTAGAGTCCAGAGTTTCACGCTAATCTAGAATAGACATGCTAGTGGTTAAGACTCAATACATTTAGATTTGGGATAAATGCTAATTGTAGTTTAGCTGAAGATAAGAAAAAAATTGCCAAAGGGAAAATTTTAAAATCATTTATAAGTAACAGTTCTAGTGATACAACTGGGTTTTGTATTTGATGCTAACGTTTTTTACCGAAAGAAAAGAATTAAAGCGTAAAGTTTGAAATGGCCGTGGAGGAATTTCCTACAAGAATTTATACAAAACACTCAATAAAATTCAAGCATTCAGTGCTAATTGGTAGCAACAGCTTCAGAACACGTAGCTGTAGCTTCATGCTAAAGGAAAAACCCAAAACTGGCTGTTCCTTTATTTTTTTTTCTTTTATTTTCCTGTTTATTCATTTGTTTTTTAATTATAAAAATCAAAATGGTTCCCTGATATTTCTTTATGAAGATGAACGAAATGGACTGTGTTGCAATACAAAGAAAACACACACACACACACTCACACCGAACATAATCATTTAAAAAAGGACAAAGACACAGACCCTTGAAATTCCTTGAAAAACAATAAAGGGAGCAGATGAAGATGAAGATGGACGCGTGTGAATTACAGCCATACTCTGCCGCAACGGACTTCCTGTGGGCGTGGCCTCCTGCTGATCGCGGCGTGTCTATAATGTGTCTGCATCTCCATGTGTATGTGTGATGTCTCGGTCGGTTGGACGCGTCTACAGCGTGTCGTCTAACTCCGCCCCTGAAGGCCACACCCTCCGGTTTATAAATAGAAATTAATCAGGTGTTAGCCGCTAAGAGACAGCGCTAACTAACACTAACAGAACGGACAGGAAATGCTAATTAAAGTCTTTACTCACACATTAGTGCTTTATAAAACTGTAGGAGACCGGTCTGATCTCACGCCGTGTTTCCCAGCGATATAGGATATTAGCATGATTTGTTAAGCTAGCCGTAAGAGAGCTAGAGCCTTTCATGCTTAAATGTTGTAACTGAGCAGTAATTAATAAATCTCACATTTCACTTTATACATACAGGAAACTAGCAGATTAGCTAGCTGTGTTAGTTAGCAACATTTTACTGTCTCAGATGAAAGCTTTTTCTTACTCTGAAGGAAAGAGCTAAAAGAGAAAATCTTTTATTTGGAATTTTGTCTTTAAAATGCGTTGATTATTCACATGGCTTTATGACCTGATGATATTTAGCTTATTTTCAGCGTGAATTACACTTTTTTTTAATAATTTGGTCAATTCTATTAAAAGTGTTAGAAGGAAAATAGCTTGTGATTTATCGTTTAAAAATAATTTGCTAGATTTTATTTTTCAGCAATTTTTTAAAGAAAATTATTCGGTTTTTAAGCATAACGAGGAATTATGTTCCAGTGTGTGATATTATGTTTATTTAGTGATTTTTTTTTTTTTTATCCAAATTGCATGTTTTTTTAGTAACTATGAAAAAAAGCCCAGGACGTCCTGCTCATTTAAAATAATAAACAGCTCTGCATGACTATTTTTTTATTTTTGGAATGAATTCTGCTAAAAGCAGCAGTGCTTCTGAGAATGACGTGATCAGTTTAAAATATAATATAAAAAATTCTTTAGCAAGATTTGGAATTTAATAATGTAAAACTAAAAGAACAGTTTTTGCTAGTTGACTCGCTCCGCTAGCCCCCCCCACCCCCACCCTGGAGGCGTGTTCAGGATCGGAGTCTGACGGCACGTTTCTGTGTCTCTCGTTTCGTCTGCACCGATCGATGGGTGGTCTTGCATTTCAAAGCCCCTCCCTCTTTCCCCAGGTCCCCCTCCTCCAGCCCGAACCCCGCCCCTGGTTTCATATTGGGAATGTTAACGTGCTAGTTGTCGACACTGTGCATGGATGCTAACCTGTGTGTATATAGTAAGCAGTAACTCACTCATTCATGTTGTGGCTGAAGGTTCTGAAGGTCCTCTTTATAGATATTTCCATTTTATTTACGTTTTTATCTTGCACTTACGCTGCAGAGAAAAGAGAAAAAAGGCAGTATCTGTCGTTCGGGACAGTGCTCTGAGGATTTCATCACGGGATGCATGGGAACTCGTACAAATAATAATATTAATAATTACAGTAATAATGATGATGATGATGGTGATAATAACACTATTAATGATGATACTCTTAATAATAATAACAACGCCTCCTCTTGCTCGTTGCCATGGTTGTATTATTATTATTATTTGAGGACAGAGGACTCTATGAGAGGTTTATTGTGTGTTGTATATAGTGTACAGTGACTCCAGGCCAGGGTCTTACTGCCTCGGCATTATCGCATATTTATTTTAAACCCTTTAGTCAACTCAAGAATGACAAATATTGCCTTTTAGATGTACGTCTTATTTCCTTCACTGAGCAGTGTGTGTGTGTATGTGTGTTTGTGTGTGTGTGTGTGTGTGTGTGTGTGTGTGTGTGTGTGTGTGTGTGTTGTCGTCATTTTGCCCCATTTCCCCCTGCTGCTCAGATGGACTTGTTTTTCAGGGGTTTAATAATATCTTTGATAATGTTCTTGTTTAACACTCTCTCTCTCTCTCTCTCTCTCTGTCTTTCTCTCTCTGTCTGTCTCTCTCTCTCTCTCTCTCTCTCTCTCTCTGTCTCTCTCTCTCCCTCTCTGTCCCACCCCCCCTCTCTCTCTGTCTCTCTCTCTGTCTTTCTCTGTCTCTCTCTCTCTCTCTCTGTCTCTCTGTCTCTCTCTCTCTCTGTCTTTCTCTCTCTCACTCTCTCTCTCTCTCTCTCTTTTCTCTCTCTCTCTCTCTGTCTTTCTCTCTCTCTCTCACTCTCTCTCTCTGTCTATCTGTCTCTTTCCCTCTCTCTCTCTTTCCCTCTCTCTATCTG
>JAUCMX010000008.1:28487822-28490322 GCA_033459395.1 Hemibagrus guttatus | reverse complement strand
TGTGTAAATTTTTTGTGTTTTGTTGTGTGTAAATGTGTGTGTTGTGTGTAAATGTGTGTGTTGTGTGTAAAAAAGGGTTTTGTGTGTGTTTTGTGTTTTGTAAAAGTGTTTTGTTTTTGTGTGTAAATGTGTGTGTTGTGTGTAAATTTTTGTTGTGTGTAAATTTTTTGTTGTGTTTGTGTGTAAATGGTTGTGTTTTTGTGTGTAAATGTGTTTGTGTGTAAATTTTTTTGTGTGTTGTGTGTAAATGTGTTGTGTGTAAATTTTTTGTAAATTTTTGTGTGTAAATGTTGTTGTTTTGTGTAAATTTTTTGTAATTTTTGTTGTTTTGTAAAATGTGTGTGTTGTGTGTAAATGTGTATGTTGTGTGTAAATGTGTTGTGTGTAAATGTGTATGTTGTGTGTAAATGTGTTGTGTGTAAATGTGTATGTTGTGTGTAAAATTTTGTATTTGTGTGTAAATGTGTTGTGTGTAAATGTGTGTGTTGTGTGTAAAATGTGTTGTGTGTAAAGTGTGTGTTGTGTGTAAATTTTTGTTGTGTGTAAATGTGTGTTTTGTGTAAAATTTTTTTGTTTTGTGTTGTGTGTAAATGTGTTGTGTGTAAATGTGTGTGTTGTGTGTAAATGTGTATGTTGTGTGTAAATGTGTGTGTTGTGTGTAAATTTTTTTGTATGTTGTGTGTAAATGTGTTGTGTGTAAATGTGTATGTTGTGTGTAAATGTGTTGTGTGTAAATGTGTGTGTTGTGTGTAAAAGTGTGTGTAAAGGTGTGTGTTTTGTGTGTAAAAGTATGTGTTGTGTGTAAATGTGTGTGTGTTGTGTGTAAAAGTGTGTGTTGTGTGTAAAAGTGTGTGTTGTGTGTAAATGTGTGTGTTGTGTGTAAAAGTGTGTGTGTTGTGTGTAAAAGTGTGTGTGTTGTGTGTAAATGTGTGTGTTGTGTGTAAATGTGTTGTGTGTAAATGTGTGTGTTGTGTGTAAATGTGTATGTTGTGTGTAAATGTGTGTGTTGTGTGTAAATGTGTTGTGTGTAAATGTGTATGTTGTGTGTAAATGTGTTGTGTGTAAATGTGTATGTTGTGTGTAAATGTGTTGTGTGTAAATGTGTGTGTTGTGTGTAAAAGTGTGTGTAAAGGTGTGTGTTGTGTGTAAAAGTATGTGTTGTGTGTAAATGTGTGTGTGTTGTGTGTAAAAGTGTGTGTTGTGTGTAAAAGTGTGTGTTGTGTGTAAATGTGTGTGTTGTGTGTAAAAGTGTGTGTGTTGTGTGTAAAAGTGTGTGTGTTGTGTGTAAATGTGTGTGTTGTGTGTAAATGTGTTGTGTGTAAATGTGTGTGTTGTGTGTAAATGTGTATGTTGTGTGTAAATGTGTGTGTTGTGTGTAAATGTGTTGTGTGTAAATGTGTATGTTGTGTGTAAATGTGTTGTGTGTAAATGTGTATGTTGTGTGTAAATGTGTTGTGTGTAAATGTGTGTGTTGTGTGTAAAAGTGTGTGTAAAGGTGTGTGTTGTGTGTAAAAGTAAGTGTTGTGTGTAAATGTGTGTGCGTTGTGTGTAAAAGTGTGTGTTGTGTGTAAAAGTGTGTGTTGTGTGTAAATGTGTGTGTTGTGTGTAAAAGTGTGTGTGTTGTGTGTAAAAGTGTGTGTGTTGTGTTTAAAAGTGTGTGAATGTTGATGTGAAACTTCTCCCAGAACTCTGTCCTTTCCGCTCCTCAGTTTGAGTTCTGCTGAAGTATTGTTGTCTCTCAGGAGCTGAGTGAGGAATCTGAGCTGCTCTTCACACAATCTGGGAGAACGTCCCACATGCTGAGGGATCACACGCTGCTTCTCCTCTCTTCTCTAATTAAAACCGCTCATCTAAAATAACACACTTTTTTATGGAACTAAATGTCATACATAAGTCTTTAGATTCAAATATCTGAGGGTCTGAAGCTACAACTTTCTGAAGCTACAACGCTCCGGACCCTAAAGTCCGAGTGAAATTCATATCTGGAACTGAACGATTTCTGTGAAGCTGCTGGTGATGGAGCGTGTGTAGCGTTACAAATGTGATTATAAATAAAACTGAAGTGAAGTGGAATTCTTGTGGAATCAGTCTGTATGTGAATCAGTCTGTGTGAATCAGTCTGTGTGAATCAGCTTGTGTGAATCAGTGTGTGTGAATCAGTCTGTGTGAATCAGTCTGTGTGAATCAGTGTGTGTGTGTGTGAATCAGTCTGTGTGAATCAGTCTGTGTGAATCAGTGTGTGTGTGTGTGTGAATCAGTGTGTGTGAATCAGTGTGTGTGAATCAGTGTGTGTGAATCAGTCTGTGTGTGAATCAGTGTGTTTGTGAATCAGTGTGTGTGTTTGAATCAGTATGTGTGTGAATCAGTGTATGTGTGTGAATCAGTCTGTGTGTGAATCAGTGTGTTTGTGAATCAGTGTGTGTGAATCAGTGTGTGTGAATCAGTCTGTGTGTGAATCAGTGTGTTTGTGAATCAGTGTGTGTGTGTGAATCAGTCTGTG
>JAUCMX010000008.1:28450322-28480322 GCA_033459395.1 Hemibagrus guttatus | reverse complement strand
GTCCTGTACACCTTCCCCTTGATTCTCGCTGATATTTTCCTATCACACAGAACTCCCGACACCTTTCTCCACCCATTCCAACCTGCCTGCACTCGCTTCTTTGCCTCTTTCCCACACTCTCCATTACTCTGGACTGTTGACCCCAAGTACTTAAACTCCTGTACCTTCTTCACCTCTTCACCCTGTAACCTTACTGTTCCACTTCCCTCCCTTCCATTCACACACATGTACTCAGTCTTACTACGACTGACTTTCATTCCTCTTCTCTCCAGCGCAAACCTCCACCTCTCCAGGTTTTCCTCCACCTGCTCCCTGCTCTCACTACAGATCACAATGTCATCTGCAAACATCATTGTCCAAGGAGACTCCTGTCTGACCTCCTCTGACAACTGGTCCATCACTATAGCAAACAGGAAGGGGCTCAGAGCTGATCCCTGATGCAGTCCCACCTGCACATTGAACTCCTCTGTCTGACCTACAGCACACCTCACCACTGTCCTGCTCCTCTCATACATGTCCTGCACCACTCTGACATACTTCTCCGCTACTCCTGACTTCCTCATACAGTACCACAGCTCTTCTCTTGGCACCCTGTCATACGCTTTCTCCAAGTCTACAAACACACAGTGCAACTCCCTCTGACCATCCCTATACTTCTCCATCAAAATTCTCAGAGCAAAAATTGCATCCGTTGTGCTCTTTCTGGGCATGAAGCCATACTGCTGCTCACAAATTTCCACTACCTTCCTTAACCTAGCTTCAACTACTCTTTCCCATAGCTTCATTGTATGGCTCATCAACTTTATCCCCCTATAGTTGCTGCAACTCTGCACATCACCCTTATTCTTAAAGATCGGCACTAACACACTTCTTCTCCATTCCTCAGGCATCCTCTCACTCTCTAAAACCCTGTTGAACAAACTAGTCAAAAATTCCACTGCTGCCTCTCCTAGACACTTCCAGACCTCCACCGGGATGTCGTCAGGACCAACTGCCTTTCCACTTTTCATCCTCTTCAAAGCCTTCCTGACTTCATCCTTTCTAATCTTATCTACTTTCTGTTCCACAGAGTTCACCCCTTCTACTCTTTTTTCCCTCTCATTTTCCTCATTCATCAGCTCCTCAAAGTACTCCTTCCATCTCCTCTGTACACTCTCCTCACTTGTGAGCACCCTTCCATCTCTATCCTTAATAACTCTAACTTGCTGCACATCCTTCCCATCTCGATCCCTCTGCCTAGCTAACCTGTACAAGTCCTTCTCTCCTTCTCTAGTGTCTAACCTAGTGTACAACTCGTCATATGCCTTCTGCTTGGCCTTAGACACCTCCCTCTTCACTCTGCGCTGTAACTCCTTGTATTCCTGTCTATTCTCTTCAGTCCTGTCCATGTCCCACTTCTTCTTGGCTAACCTCTTCCTCTGGATACTATCCTGAACTTCCTCATTCCACCACCAAGTCTCCTTATCTTCTTTCCTCCTTCCAGATGACACACCCAGCACCTTTCTCCCTGTCTCCCTGATCACTTCTGCTGTAGTTTCCCAGTCCTCTGGCAGCACTACCTGACCACCCAGAGCCTGCCTCAACTTCTGTCTAAATTCCTCACAACATTTCTCCTTTTTCAGCTTCCACCACTTGGTTTTCTTCTCTATCTTTGACCTCTTCTTCTTACAGACCATCAAAGTCATCCTACACACCACCATCCTATGCTGTCTGGCTACACTCTCTCCCACTACCACTTTACAGTCACTAATCTCTTTCAGATTGCCTCTTCTACATAGGATGTAGTCTACCTGTGTTCTCCTACCTCCACTCTTGTAAGTCACTCTATGTTCCTCCCTCTTCTGAAAATAAGTGTTAACCACAGCCATGTCCATCCTCTTAGCAAAGTCCACTACCATCTGTCCTTCAAGGTTCCTTTCCTTGACTCCAAACTTGCCCATCACCTCCTCATCACCTCTGTTCCCCTCACCAACATGTCCATTAAAATCCGCTCCTATCACCACTCTCTCACCCGTGGGAATACTCTCCATCACCTCATCTAATTCACTCCAGAATCTCTCTTTCTCCTCTAACTCACAACCTACCTGTGGGGCATAACCACTAACAACATTCAACATTACCCCTTCAATCTCTAACTTCAGACTCATCACCCTGTCTGACACTCTCTTCACCTCCAGAACATTCCTCACAAACTCCTCCTTCAGGACCACACCTACCCCATTTCTCTTACTATCCACACCATAATAAAACAGCTTGAATCCTGCTCCTATACTACGAGCCTTGCTACCCTTCCACCTGGTCTCCTGTACACACAGTATATCCACCCTCCTTCTCTCCATCATATCAGCCAGCTCTCTACCTTTCCCTGTCATAGTACCAACATTCAGAGTTCCTATTCTCAGTCCTACACTCTTACCTTTCCTCTTCTCTCTCTGTCTGTGCACTCTCCTCCCTCCTCTACTTCTTCGACCAACAGTAGCCCAATTTCCACCGGCGCCCTGTAGGTCAACGGCGCCGATGGCGGTCGTTGTTAACCCGGGCCTCGACCGATCCGGTATGAAATTCGTACTGACGATTCGCATGGTTAAATTTGGCAATGTTTTACGCCGGATGCCCTTCCTGACGCAACCCTCTCTATTTATCCGGGCTTGGGACCGGCACAGAAGTCACTGGATTGTGACCCCCATGGCTAGATTAATAGTAAATACAAATGAAATGTAATAAAACAATGAATAAAACATTCAAATATAAAATAAAAAATGAAATGGAAAATATTAATACTATTTAGGATATTTTTATACTAAAAATGTAGAATTTAGGAATAAAAAATAAATAAATTTTCTACACCATGCTGTTTTACACAATCACTGGGATTTTGTTGTGAATCATTTTTGTATTTCATTTACATTAACATAAATACTTGTCATTATTATTATTATTATTATTATTATTATTATTATTATTATTATTATTATTAACAGAAAAAGTCACAATCTAAAACAGTGACTTCACAAAAGTGACTCGCATTGACTGATTCACATTTAACGAGTCGTTTGAAAGGAATCGATTCTTTTAGTGAATCACCATCCACCGGTAAGCCACAGGAAGTGGTGAGTTTTTGCTCCCCACTCCCCCCGGTGTTGTTCTCCTCCTGCTGCAGTGCTGCTTACAGTTAAGTGGGAAAGGACTCGGTACCGGATCTCTCTCTCTCTTTCTTTTTCTCTCTTTCTTTCTCTCTCTCTCTCTCTCTCTGTCTCTCTGTCTCTCTCTGGAAATGACCAGTGTACACGCGCTGCACGAGCCGCTGGGTAAGTCACCAAACTCTCAACTCCTCTACTCACGCGCACTAAAACCTGCAGTTTACTGGTCAGAGTAACACTGTGACTGGACAATACTGTTCTTATTATTATTATTATTATTATTATTATTATTATTATTATTATTATTGTTCTTCTTCTTCTTCTTCTTCTTCTTCTTATTATTATTATTATTGTTCTCATTATTATTATTATTATTGTTATTATTATTATTATTATTGTTCTTCTTCTTCTTCTTCTTCTTCTTCTTCTTCTTATTATTATTATTATTATTGTTATTATTATTATTATTATTATTATTATTGTTCTTATTGTTATTATTATTGTCCTTATTGTTCTTCTTCTTATTATTATTATTGTTCTCATTATTATTATTATTATTATTATTGTTATTATTATTATTATTATTATTATTATTATTATTGTTCTTATTGTTATTATTATTGTCCTTATTGTTCTTCTTCTTCTTATTATTATTGTTCTCATTATTATTATTATTATTATTATTATTATTATTATTATTTAATAAAGGTTATTTATTATATTATGTGACATTACATGATTATTATGTCCTAGGGTTATCATGTGTTCAGTATCAATCCCAGCTAGCTAATTAGAATTATTGTTAATAATGCACTCATTAGTATTATTATTATTAATTATCAATAATATATATCATTAATAATAATAATATGATCCCTGTACAATTGTAATACTTCTGATTATTTTGGTATTTTAAACCAGACTTTTTAAACTATACTGTAGAGTTGTGTATTCGTTCAGTGTTGTGTAGTAATGATGTTTTGTGTGTGTGTGTGTGTGTGTGTGTGTGTGTGTGTGTGTGTGTGTGTGTGTGTGTGTGTATATAAATTAATTCTGATTATTCGCTATAAAATAAGATCACTGGGGTCTTTCTAAAGTCTCTCTATATTCTCTCTCTCTCTTCAGCTATAAACACTCGTCCCCTCAGCAGTCTCTCTTTATTCTCTCTCTCTTCAGCTATAAACACTCGTCCCCTCAGCAGTCTCTCTTTATTCTCTCTCTCTTCAGCTATAAACACTCGTCCCCTCAGCAGTCTCTCTTTATTCTCTCTCTCTTCAGCTATAAACACTCGTCTCCTCAGCAGTCTCTCTTTATTCTCTCTCTCTTCAGCTATAAACACTCGTCTCCTCAGCAGTCTCTCTTTATTCTCTCTCTCTCTTCAGCTATAAACACTCGTCCCCTCAGCAGTCTCTCTTTATTCTCTCTCTCTCTTCAGCTATAAACACTCGTCCCCTCAGCAGTCTCTCTTTATTCTCTCTCTCTTCAGCTATAAACACTCGTTCCCTCAGCAGTCTCTCTTTATTCTCTCTCTTCGGCTATAAACACTCGTCCCCTCAGCAGTCTCTCTTTATTCTCTCTCTCTTTTCAGCTATAAACACTCGTCCCCTCAGCAGTCTCTCTTTATTCTCTTGCGTCAGCTATAAACACTCGTCCCCTCAGCAGTCTCTCTTTATTCTCTCTCTTTCTTCAGCTATAAACACTCGATCGCTCAGCAGTCTATCTTTATTCTCTCTCTCTTCAGCTATAAACACTCGTTCCCTCAGCAGTCTCTCTTTATTCTCTCTCTCTCTTCAGCTATAAACACTCGTCCCCTCAGCAGTCTCTCTTTATTCTCTCTCTCTTCAGCTATAAACACTCGTTCCCTCAGCAGTCTCTCTTTATCCTCTCTCTCTCTTCAGCTATAAACACTCGTCCCCTCAGCAGTCTCTCTTTATTCTCTCTCTCTTCAGCTATAAACACTCGTCCCCTCAGCAGTCTCTCTTTATCCTCTCTCTTCAGCTATAAACACTCGTCCCCTCAGCAGTCTATCTTTATTCTCTCTCTCTTCAGCTATAAACACTCGTTCCCTCAGCAGTCTCTCTTTATTCTCTCTCTCTCTTCAGCTATAAACACTCGTCCCCTCAGCAGTCTCTCTTTATTCTCTCTCTCTTCAGCTATAAACACTCGTCCCCTCAGCAGTCTCTCTTTATCCTCTCTCTTCAGCTATAAACACTCGTCCCCTCAGCAGTCTCTCTTTATTCTCTCTCTCTCTTCAGCTATAAACACTCGTCCCCTCAGCACTCTCTCTTTATTCTCTCTCTCTTCAGCTATAAACACTCGTCCCCTCAGCAGTCTCTCTTTATTCTCTCTCTCTCTTCAGCAATAAACACTCGTCCCCTCAGCAGTCTCTCTCTCTCTGCACATGCGCGGTGGAGAAGCGAGTGTGGCGTGTAGAGCGCGTGAGTGCGGTTGGCATGTTGCGAATTTTTTCGGCACTAAAGTGCATTTTTTCCGTGTAAAATCTCAGATTTGTGTGTGTGTGTGTGTGTGTGTGTGTGTGAGCAGCGTGTCGGTGAAGCATGGTCATGGTGGATCCGAGCGTGACGCTGTGTGAGAGGTTGACTCGCCAGCACGGTGTGTGTACAGTGTGTGTGCAGGTGTGTGTATAGTGTGTGTGCAGGTGTGTGTGCAGGTGTGTGTATAGTGTGTGTATAGTGTGTGCGGCGAGTGTAGAAGATTGTTGTGTTGCAGTCGGTAACGTGGTGGGACATGAGAACATTGTCTCTGCCTCAAGAATGAACAGTGCTATTGTGGTGTTCCTGAATGATGTGGAGAAAGTGAGGAAACTGACCCAGAATGGAATAGTGGGCAATAATGAGATGATATTGGTTTCTCCCCTCAGTTCCCCAGCTAAGAAAGTCATGTTGTGTAATGTCCCTCCTTTTATTTCTGACGAGGCGATCGGTAAAGAGCTGTCTCGGTACGGGCGAATGGTCTCCCCCATTAAGAAAATCCCCCTTGGCTGTAAGTCCCCACTGGTGAGACACTGGGTGTCTTTCAGAAGAATGGTGTTTATGGTGTTTAAAGAAGGTGTCGGTGAGCTGAACGCTGTTTTTAAATTCACCGTTGAAGGCTTCGACTACAACATCTTTGTTTCTTCTGATACAGACATTAAGTGTTTTAGATGTGGTCAGACTGGACATATTGCTCGGGCCTGCCCTGAGCGGCAGAGTGACCCCGGTGTTTCTGAGCGACCGGGGCAGGACGCGGCCGAGCCGCCCGGGGTCATTCCCCCTGGGGCCGCGGTCCGGCCAGCCGCCAAGGGCCCCGGAGCTGCCGCTGCACCGGACCTGACGGAGAGTGAGCCTCAAGCCCAGCCTGCAGCCCAGAAGCCCACTGGAGCTACGCTGGCCCCGGAAAAGCCACGCATGGCCGAACCGGCCGCGGCAGAGCCGCGCTCGGCTCGACCGGACCGGAAGAATTCGTGGTCTACTGAGAAAAGCTCAGTGGGTTCTAGAGCAGTGCTGGAGCCGCCTGCGCTGACAGAGGCGGGCACGGAGGTGCAGGGCAACCGCATGGAAACACCGGACACTACACCAGTGCAGGGGGACGAGGGAGACGTGGACATGGTGGATGAGCCCGTTTTTAAAGTACCAAATAAAAGGAAAAAACAAGGTAAGGGACAAGGGAAAAAGCAGGCTAAAAAAGAGATGAAGGTGGAGGAAGGAGAATCGGACAGTGATGACCGCATCTCAGACTCGATTTTAACTTTCGACTCTCAGGAGGAACAGATTAATGTCGTTTATAGTGCAGAGGACATTAAAGAGTTTTTAAGGAACACCAAATGGCAGAAGAATGCCGCATTAGAAGAGTTTTTCCCTGACCGCAAACAGTTCATTCATGATGTTAAGTTCTTCAGAAGAGAAGCAGCTTTTGTTGATGTAGAAATTTTCCGTCTGAAGAAACTGATAACGAGAGTGAATAGGGAAAACTCTGACCATGAGTAATGTGTGGTGTTTATGTCAGAGTGGTTTTTACCCTCTGTTTGGTTTTATTTATTTTATTTATTTTAATGATTGGAATTAATATTGCGAGCTTAAATATTAATGGAGCAAGAGAGCAGAATAAGAGAGCTAAACTCTATGGACTTTTAAAGCAGAAGCACATTGATGTTGTCATGCTGCAGGAAACCCACAGTGATATCAGCAATGCTGCTGATTGGGTGAAGGAGTGGGATGGGTTGGTGATTTTAAGCCATAACACATCACTCAGTGGTGGAGTCGCCTTGCTCTTTGCTCGCAATTTTATCCCTTGTTCTTATTCAGCTGAAGAGATTTTAACTGGGAGGCTTTTAAAAGTGAAAGCTTTTTATGAGAATGAGGTTTTAGTGTTTATCTGTGTGTACACTCCCACCAGTGCAGTGGAGAGGATGGTTTTTTTAGACACATTGAGCAATGTTATTGCTGACTGCGACACTGCAGATATTTTAATTCTGGGTGGAGATTTTAACTGTACTACGGATGATTTGGATCGGAACCACGCAGAACCTCAAGTGGCTTCCCGTAAGCGTCTGTGGGAGGTGATGGAGGCTCACAAGTTAAGTGACGTATGGAGAACTTTTAATAAGAACAAGAGACAGTACACGTGGGCCCATGCCATAGACAACTCACTCTCCCTGGCAAGACTAGATCACTTTTATGGTTTTAAACACCAGCTAACGCTTTTTACACAGTGTTTTATTGTTCCAGTAGGTATCTCTGACCATAGCATGGTCCAGTGTACTATGACTAAAGAGAATGTTAAACTTAGGAGCGCGTACTGGCATTTTAACACTGCACTTTTAGAAGACGCTAATTTTAGGGAGTCTTTTACTTATTTATGGAATTGTTTTAAATCAGAGAAGGCAGCTTTTAGCTCACTTCAGCTGTGGTGGGATGTGACTAAAACACAAATCAAAGTTTTTCGTCAACAGTACACTCTCAACGTCACAAGAGACATTGTTAGATCTCTGAAAGCTCTGGAGAGTGCTTTAGTGGAACTCCAGCGTTTGGAGGCCACCGGAGATCGAGGACATATTGAAGCCCTCTAAAGTAAAAAAGACAAAATGAACGACCTGTTAGACATTACAGAACAGGGGAACACAAAAGCGCAGTGGAGATGGACGCTCCTTCCAAGTTCTTCTTCAGTTTAGAGCAAAAGAATGGACAGAAAAGATTCATACATGCTGTGTGAACAGAATCAGGGGATCTCTTATCTGAGTCCACTGAAATTCACAAGCAGACAGTAAGCTTTTACTCAAAGCTGTACAGCAGTGAGTGGTCAGGGGCACAAGTGGTGGAGGACAGCTTCCTCATGGACCTGCCAAAGCTCTCTGAGTGAGCGGCCAGAGAGTTGGACAGGGAGCTGTCGCTGGAGGAGCTTCATGAGGCTCTCCAGAGGATGGAGAATGGATGGGCGTCTGGTATAGACGGTCTCCCGGGTGAGTTTTACAAGGCTTTCTGGGCTGTCATAGAGCAGGACGTGCTGGATGTCCTACGGGACAGTATACGGAGAGGTGAGCTCCCATTGAGCTGCAGGAGGGCCGACCTGACACACCTGAAGAACTGGCGCCCCGTCTCACTACTGTGCACTGACTACAAGCTGCTCTCAAAAGCATTAGCCTCGACACTGACTAAGGTAATGGAGCGGCTCATTCTCCAGGACCAGACGTACTGTGTGCCTGATAGGTCCATATTCGATAACATGTATTTGATTTGTGACATTTTGGACGTCTCCAGGCTATTGGGCTTAAAGACTGGTCTGATTTTCCTAGATCAGGAAAAGGCTTTTGACCGGGTTGAGCATGAATATTTGTGGAAGGTGCTGGAAACCTTTGGGTTCAACCCAGGTTGTGTAGCCATGATCAGGTTGTTGTACTGTGAAATTGAGAGTGTACTGAAGGTTAATGGTGGTTTATGTGTGATTTTACTGTTCAGTGTTTTATTCTGGGTTTTAAGTACGTCAGGAAACACAGGTTCAGGTGCCAACTGATCAATTTTATCTTTGGTCAGGCAAAAATGGCAACATACCTGAGCCGAAAAAACCGGGTAGCACAAAACACTGACTGCGAGGCCACAAGAATTTTAAAGAGGCTGATCAAGTCAAGAATTTTAATTGATTTTAATTTTTATAAGAGTATGAATGATTTGGACATGTTTAAGTGTGTGTGGTGCTGTGAGAATGCTGTGTGCTCTGTTGCAGAAGGAGAACTCAACTTTGCAGCAGAGATAAACTAATCATCACTCCTGTTTAACGTCTCCAGGCTATTGGGCTTAAAGACTGGTCTGATTTTCCTAGATCAGGAAAAGGCTTTTGACCGGGTTGAGCATGAATATTTGTGGAAGGTGCTGGAAACCTTCGGGTTCAACCCAGGTTGTGTAGCCATGATCAGGGTGTTGTACTGTGAAATTGAGAGTGTACTGAAGGTTAATGGTGGTTTATGTGCCCCTTTTAGAGTGTACAGAGGGATCAGGCAGGGCTGTTCCCTCTCAGGCATGTTGTACTCTCTGGCGATTGAACCTCTTTTAAACAAGTTAAGGAGTTTTCTATCTGGTTTTAATATTCCACATGCTAATGCCTCAGTATATTTATCAGCTTATGCAGATGATCTGGTAGTCATGATAAACACACAAGAAGACGTGAATGTTTTAGCTGCTATTTTAAATGACTTTCAGATTTTATCCTCTGCCAAGGTTAACTGGACAAAGAGTGAAGCCATTTTAGTTGGGGAGTGGGGAGGTGGGCAACCTACACTACCAGGAGGCTTAGCGTGGAAAAGAGGTGGTTTTAAATACTTGGGTGTCAATGAGTTTTTGAACAAAAACTGGGAAGGTTTTGTAGAGCACGTGAAGGGCAGACTGAGCAGGTGGAAGCGGCTGGTCCCGAAGATGTCTTACAGGGGGCGAACGCTGGTTATCAACAACCTCGCCGCGTCGTCCCTCTGGCACAAGCTGGCATGCGTAGATCCGCCGCCGAACCTGCTAGCGAACATCCAGGCCCAGTTGGTGGACTTCTTCTGGGAAGGTCTACACTGGATTCCACAGAGTGTTCTCCACCTGCCGAAAGAGGAAGGAGGGCAGGGGCTGGTCCAGCTATCTAGCAGAGCTGCAGCCTTCCGACTCCAGTTCATGCAGAGACTCCTCACTGGACCTAGAGTCTTAGTATGGAGTGCAGCAGCCCTGGATTATTACGCACAGTTAAAGGACTGGGGCTGGACAGAGCTTTGTTTTTAATGGACACCAAAATGCTGGACATTTCTGGATTACCAATGTTTTACCGTGGACATTTTAAGATCTGGAATGTTTTTAAAAACCAAAACAAAGGCTGTCGAACAGTACACTGGCTGCTGGAGGAGCCTCTGGTATACGGCGGGTGACTGGACATCTCCGGTGTGACCGTCCCTGCACTGTCCAGAACACTCGTCTCCTCGGGCATTGTGACGCTCCGGGAGCTTGTGAACGTCGCAGGGTCAGATTTGTCAAGGGCAGAGGACCTGGCAGTGTGTATGGGACTGCGGTCCCGGCGTGTTGTCAATCAGCTCCTACACCGCTGGAGGTCTGCACTTACATCAGAGGAGCGTGTTCAGCTGATGGGCTATCAACATACAGAGACTGGTCCTGCAGAGGACGAACCCTTTCCCCAGCTGAACATTGCTCCTGACCTCGACGGGTGTGCAGGCCCCTCCTGGAGTGCCGGAGCGACGGGGAGATGGACTTTGGGTCAGTGTCGGGGAAGCTGCTCTACAGAGCCTGTGTTAAGGTTTTAAATAAGAATAAGCTGAGTGGGAGGGTAGACACCCCATGGAGAAGTGTTCTGGGTTTTAAGGGTGATGTTAAACCAGAGTGGACGCACTGTATAAACCACCGTTAACCAAAAGAGCTGCCGACCTCCAATGGAGGATTTTACATAGTATTATCTCTGTGAACTCTTTTATCTCAGTTTTAAACCCTGATGTTGTACATGACTGTCCGTTCTGTTCACAGAGAGAAACTGTTCTTCATGCTTTTATTCACTGCTCCAGGTTACAGTCACTGTGTGTGTTTTTACGGAGCATTTTAAGGTCTTTTAATGTTGATTTTACTGTTCAGTGTTTTATTCTGGGTTTTAAGTACGTCAGGAAACACAGGTTCAGGTGCCAACTGATCAATTTTATCTTTGGTCAGGCAAAAATGGCAACATACCTGAGCCGAAAAAACCGGGTAGCACAAAACACTGACTGCGAGGCCACAAGAATTTTAAAGAGGCTGATCAAGTCAAGAATTTTAATTGATTTTAATTTTTATAAGAGTATGAATGATTTGGACATGTTTAAGTGTGTGTGGGGTTGTGAGAATGCTGTGTGCTCTGTTGCAGAAGGAGAACTCAACTTTGCAGCAGAGATAAACTAATCATCACTCCTGTTTAAACTCATTTATTGAAAATATCTGAATACATTCTTATTTATTTATTTATTTATTTATTTATTTATTTATTTACTCATTGAGTCACTCTGTATGATATGTGACTTGAGTAAATAAAGTTTTGTAAAAGTCAAACAAAAAAAATCTCTTCAGCTATAAACACTCGTCCCTCAGCAGTCTCTCTTTATTCTCTCTCTTTTCAGCTATAAACACTCGTCCCCTCAGCAGTCTCTCTTTATTCTCTCTCTTTCAGCTATAAACACTCGTCCCCTCAGCAGTCTCTCTTTATTCTCTCTCTCTTCAGCTATAAACACTCGTCCCCTCAGCAGTCTCTCTTTATTCTCTCTCTCTTCAGCTATAAACACTCGTCCTCTCAGCAGTCTCTCTTTATTCTCTCTCTCTTCAGCTATAAACACTCGTCCCCTCAGCAGTCTCTCTTTATCCTCTCTCTTCAGCTATAAACACTCGTCCCCTCAGCAGTCTCTCTTTATTCTCTCTCTCTTCAGCTATAAACACTCGTCCCCTCAGCAGTCTCTCTTTATTCTCTCTCTCTTCAGCTATAAACACTCGTCCCCTCAGCAGTCTCTCTTTTTCTCTCTCTCTTCAGCTATAAACACTCGTCCCTCAGCAGTCTCTCTTTATTCTTTCTCTCTCTTCAGCTATAAACACTCGTCCCCTCAGCAGTCTCTCTTTTTCTGTCTCTCTTCAGCTATAAACACTCGTCCTTCAGCAGTCTCTCTTTATTCTCCTCTCTCTTCAGCTATAAACACTTTCCCCTCAGCAGTCTCTCTTTATTCTCTCTCTCTTCAGCTATAAACACTCGTCCCCTCAGCAGTCTCTCTTTATTCTCTTCTCTCTTCAGCTATAAACACTCTCCCCTCAGCAGTCTCTCTTTATTCTCTCTCTCTTCAGCTATAAACACTCGTCCCCTCAGCAGTCTCCCTTTATTCTCTTCTCTCTTCAGCTATAAACACTGTCCCTCAGCAGTCTCTCTTTATTTCTCTCTCTTCAGCTATAAACACTCGTCCCCTCGCAGTCTCTCTTTATTCTCTTCTCTCTTCAGCTATAAACACTGTCCCTCAGCAGTCTCTCTTTATTCTCTCTCTCTTCAGCTATAAACACTGTCCCCTCAGCAGTCTTCTTTATTCTCTGTCTCTCTTCAGCTATAAACACTCGTCCCCTCAGCAGTCTCTCTTTATTCTCTCTCTCTTCAGCTATAAACACTTCCCCTCAGCAGTCTCCTTTATTCTCTCTCTCTTCAGCTATAACACTTCCCTCAGCAGTCTCTCTTTATTCCTCTCTCTTCAGCTATAAACACTTGTCCCCTCAGCAGTCTCTCTTTATCCCTCTCTTCAGCTATAAACACTTGTCCCCTCAGCAGTCTCTCTTTATTCTCCTCTCTTCAGCTATAAACACTCGTCCCCTCATTCTCTTTATTTCTCTTCTTCCTAAACAACTTCCCTAGCAGTCTCCTTTATTCTTCCCTCGCTTAACTCTCCTTAACTCTCTTCCTCTCCACTCTCTTCCTTCCTCTTCCCTTAAATCTCTCTTCTCTCGTCTCTCTTCTATAAGCACTCTCTCTCTCCAGCTCTCTTATCCTCTCACTGTCCTCAACATTCTCTCCTCTCTTATCTCTCTCTCTTCAGCTATAAACACTGTCCCCTCAGCAGTCTCTCTTTATCCTCTCTCTTCAGCTATAAACACTCGTCCCCTCAGCAGTCTCTCTTTATTCTCTCTCTCTCCTTCACTTCCTCCAGCTCTTTTTTTTTTTTTTTTTTTTTTTTTTTTTTTTTTTTTTTTTTTTTTTTTTTTTTTTTTTTTTTTTTTTTTTTTTTTTTTTTTTTTTTTTTTTTTTTTTTTTTTTTTTTTTTTTTTTTTTTTTTTTTTTTTTTTTTTTTTTTTTTTTTTTTTTTTTTTTTTTTTTTTTTTTTTTTTTTTTTTTTTTTTTTTTTTTTTTTTTTTTTTTTTTTTTTTTTTTTTTTTTTTTTTTTTTTTTTTTTTTTTTTTTTTTTTTTTTTTTTTTTTTTTTTTTTTTTTTTTTTTTTTTTTTTTTTTTTTTTTTTTTTTTTTTTTTTTTTTTTTTTTTTTTTTTTTTTTTTTTTTTTTTTTTTTTTTTTTTTTTTTTTTTTTTTTTTTTTTTTTTTTTTTTTTTTTTTTTTTTTTTTTTTTTTTTTTTTTTTTACACTCGTCCCCTCAGCAGTCTCTCTTTATTCTCTCTCTCTTCAGCTATAAACACTCGTCCCCTCAGCAGTCTCTCTTTATCCTCTCTCTTCAGCTATAAACACTCGTCCCCTCAGCAGTCTCTCTTTATTCTCTCTCTCTTCAGCTATAAACACTCGTCCCCTCAGCAGTCTCTCTTTATTTCTCTCTCTCTCTTCAGCTATAAACACTCGTTCCCTCAGCAGTCTCTCTTTATTCTCTCTCTCTTCAGCTATAAACACTCGTTCCCTCAGCAGTCTCTCTTTATTCTCTCTCTCTCTCTTCAGCTATAAACACTCGTCCCCTAGCAGTCTCCCTTTATTCTCTCTCTCTTCAGCTATAAACACTCGTCCCCTCAGCAGTCTCTCTTTATTCTCTCTCTCTTCAGCTATAAACACTCGTCTCCTCAGCAGTCTCTCTTTATTCTCTCTCTCTTCAGCTATAAACACTCGTCCCCTCAGCAGTCTCTCTTTATTCTCTCTCTCTTCAGCTATAAACACTCGTCCCCTCAGCAGTCTCTCTTTATTCTCTCTCTCTTCAGCTATAAACACTCGTCCCCTCAGCAGTCTCTCTTTATTCTCTCTCTCTTCAGCTATAAACACTCGTTCCCTCAGCAGTCTCTCTTTATTTCTCTCTCTCTTCAGCTATAAACACTTGTCCCCTCAGCAGTCTCTCTTTATTCTCTCTCTCTTCAGCTATAAACACTCGTCCCCTCAGCAGTCTCTCTTTATTCTCTCTCTCTTCAGCTATAAACACTCGTCCCCTCAGCAGTCTCCCTTTATTCTCTCTCTCTTCAGCTATAAACACTCGTTCCCTCAGCAGTCTCTCTTTATTCTTTTCTCTCTTCAGCTATAAACACTCGTCCCCTCGGCAGTCTCTCTTTATTCTCTCTCTCTTCAGCTATAAACACTCGTCCCCTCAGCAGTCTCTCTTTATTCTCTCTCTCTTCAGCTATAAACACTCGTCCCCTCAGCAGTCTCTCTTTATTCTCTCTCTCTTCAGCTATAAACACTCGTCCCCTCAGCAGTCTCTCTTTATTCTCTTCCTTTTTCAGCTATAAACACTGTCCCCTCAGCAGTCTCTCTTTATTCTCTCTCTCTTCAGCTATAAACACTCGTCCCCTCAGCAGTCTCTCTTTATTCTCTCTCTCTTCAGCTATAAACACTCGTCCCCTCAGCAGTCTCTCTTTATTCTCTCTCTCTTCAGCTATAAACACTCGTCCCCTCAGCAGTCTCTCTTTATTCTCTCTCTCTTCAGCTATAAACACTCGTCCCCTCAGCAGTCTCTCTTTATTCTCTCTCTCTTCAGCTATAAACACTCGTCCCCTCAGCAGTCTCTCTTTATTCTCTCTCTCTTCAGCTATAAACACTCGTCCCTCAGCAGTCTCTCTTTATTCTCTCTCTCTTCAGCTATAAACACTCGTCCCCTCAGCAGTCTCTCTTTTTCCTCTCTCTTCAGCTATAAACACTCGTCCCCTCAGCAGTCTCTCTTTATTCTCTCTCTCTTCAGCTATAAACACTCGTCCCCTCACAGTCTCTCTTTATTCTCTCTCTTCAGCTATAAACTCGTCCCTCAGCAGTCTTCTTTATTCTCTCTCTCTTCAGCTATAAACACTCGTCCCCTCAGCAGTCTCTCTTTATCCTCTCTCTTCAGCTATAAACACTCGTCCCTCAGCAGTCTCTCTTTATTCTCTCTCTCTCAGCTATAAACACTCGTCCCTCAGCAGTCTCTCTTTATTCTCTCTCTTCAGCTATAAACTCGTCCCCTCAGCAGTCTCTCTTTATTCTCTCTCTCTTCAGCTATAAACACTCGTCCCTCAGCAGTCTCTCTTTATTCTCTCTCTCTTCAGCTATAAACACTCGTCCCTTCAGCAGTCTCTCTTTATTCTCTCTCTCTCTTCAGCTATAAACACTCGTCCCTCAGCAGTCTCTCTTTATTCTCTCTCTCTTCAGCTATAAACACTCGTCCCCCCAGCAGTCTCTCTTTATTCTCTCTCTCTTCAGCTATAAACACTCGTCCCCTCAGCAGTCTCTCTTTATTCTCTCTCTCTTCAGCTATAAACACTCGTCCCCTCAGCAGTCTCTCTTTATTCTCTCTCTCTCTCTTCAGCTATAAACACTCGTTCCCTCAGCAGTCTCTCTTTATTCTCTCTCTCTCTTCAGCTATAAACACTCGTTCCCTCAGCAGTCTCTCTTTATTTCTCTCTCTCTCTTCAGCTATAAACACTCGTCCCCTCAGCAGTCTCTCTTTATTTCTCTCTCTCTTCAGCTATAAACACTCGTCCCCTCAGCAGTCTCTCTTTATTCTCTCTCTCTTCAGCTATAAACACTCGTCCCCTCAGCAGTCTCTCTTTATTCTCTCTCTCTCTTCAGCTATAAACACTCGTCCCCTCAGCAGTCTCTCTTTATTCTCTCTCTCTTCAGCTATAAACACTCGTTCCTTCAGCAGTCTCTCTTTATTCTCTCTCTCTCTTCAGCTATAAACACTCGTCCCCTCAGCAGTCTCTTTTTATTCTCTCTCTCTTCAGCTATAAACACTCGTCCCCTCAGCAGTCTCTCTTTATTCTCTGTCTCTCTTCAGCTATAAACACTTGTCCCCTCAGCAGTCTCTCTTTATTCTCTCTCTCTTCAGCTATAAACACTCGTCCCCTCAGCAGTCTGTCTTTATTCTCTGTCTCTCTTCAGCTATAAACACTCGTCCCCTCAGCAGTCTCTCTTTATTCTCTCTCTCTTCAGCTATAAACACTCGTCCCCTCAGCAGTCTCTCTTTATTCTCTCTCTCTTCAGCTATAAACACTCGTCCCCTCAGCAGTCTCTCTTTATTCTCTTTCTCTCTTCAGCTATAAACACTCGTCCCCTCAGCAGTCTCTCTTTATTCTCTCTCTCTTCAGCTATAAACACTCGTCCTCTCAGCAGTCTCTCTTTATTCTCTCTCTCTTCAGCTATAAACACTCGTTCCCTCAGCAGTCTCTCTTTATTCTCTCTCTCTTCAGCTATAAACACTCGTCCCCTCAGCAGTCTCTCTTTATTCTCTCTCTCTCTCTCTTCAGCTATAAACACTCGTTCCCTCAGCAGTCTCTCTTTATTCTCTCTCTTTTCAGCTATAAACACTCGTCCGCTCAGCAGTCTCTCTTTATTCTCTCTCTCTTCAGCTATAAACACTCGTCCCCTCAGCAGTCTCTCTTTATTCTCTCTCTCTCTTCAGCTATAAACACTCGTCCTCTCAGCAGTCTCTCTTTATTCTCTCTCTCTTCAGCTATAAACACTCGTCCCCTCAGCAGTCTCTCTTTATTCTCTCTCTCTCTCTCTTCAGCTATAAACACTCGTCCCCTCAGCAGTCTCTCTTTATCCTCTCTCTTCAGCTATAAACACTCGTCCCCTCAGCAGTCTCTCTTTATTCTCTCTCTCTTCAGCTATAAACACTCGTCCCCTCAGCAGTCTCTCTTTATTCTCTCTCTCTCTCTCTTCAGCTATAAACACTCGTTCCCTCAGCAGTCTCTCTTTATTCTCTCTCTCTCTTCAGCTATAAACACTCGTTCCCTCAGCAGTCTCTCTTTATTCTCTCTCTCTCTCTCTTCAGCTATAAACACTCGTCCCCTCAGCAGTCTCCCTTTATTCTCTCTCTCTTCAGCTATAAACACTCGTCCCCTCAGCAGTCTCTCTTTATTCTCTCTCTCTTCAGCTATAAACACTCGTCTCCTCAGCAGTCTCTCTTTATTCTCTCTCTCTCTTCAGCTATAAACACTCGTCCCCTCAGCAGTCTCTCTTTATTCTCTCTCTCTTCAGCTATAAACACTCGTCCCCTCAGCAGTCTCTCTTTATTCTCTGTCTCTCTTCAGCTATAAACACTCGTCCCCTCAGCAGTCTCTCTTTATTCTCTCTCTCTTCAGCTATAAACACTCGTTCCCTCAGCAGTCTCTCTTTATTCTCTCTCTCTCTCTTCAGCTATAAACACTTGTCCCCTCAGCAGTCTCTCTTTATTCTCTCTCTCTTCAGCTATAAACACTCGTCCCCTCAGCAGTCTCTCTTTATTCTCTCTCTCTTCAGCTATAAACACTCGTCCCCTCAGCAGTCTCCCTTTATTCTCTCTCTCTTCAGCTATAAACACTCGTTCCCTCAGCAGTCTCTCTTTATTCTTTCTCTCTCTTCAGCTATAAACACTCGTCCCCTCGGCAGTCTCTCTTTATTCTCTCTCTCTTCAGCTATAAACACTCGTTCCTTCAGCAGTCTCTCTTTATTCTCTCTCTCTCTTCAGCTATAAACACTCGTCCCCTCAGCAGTCTCTCTTTATTCTCTCTCTCTTCAGCTATAAACACTCGTCCCCTCAGCAGTCTCTCTTTATTCTCTGTCTCTCTTCAGCTATAAACACTTGTCCCCTCAGCAGTCTCTCTTTATTCTCTCTCTCTTCAGCTATAAACACTCGTCCCCTCAGCAGTCTCTCTTTATTCTCTGTCTCTCTTCAGCTATAAACACTTGTCCCCTCAGCAGTCTCTCTTTATTCTCTCTCTCTTCAGCTATAAACACTCGTCCCCTCAGCAGTCTCTCTTTATTCTCTCTCTCTTCAGCTATAAACACTTGTCCCCTCAGCAGTCTCTCTTTATTCTCTCTCTCTTCAGCTATAAGCACTCATCCCCTCAGCAGTCTCTCTTTATTCTCTCTCTCTTCAGCTATAAACACTCATCCCCTCAGCAGTCTCTCTTTATTCTCTCTCTCTTCAGCTATAAACACTCGTCCCCTCAGCAGTCTCTTTTTATTCTCTGTCTCTCTTCAGCTATAAACACTCGTCCCCTCAGCAGTCTCTCTTCATTCTCTCTCTCTCTTCAACTATAAATACTTGTCCCCTCAGCAGTGTCTCTTTATTCTCTCTTTCTCTTCAGCTATAAACACTCATCCCCTCAGCAATCTCTCTTTATTCTCTCTCTTCAGCTATAAACACTCATCCTCTTAACAGTCTCTCTTTATTCTCTCTCTTCAGCTATAAACACTCGTCCCCTCAGCAGTCTCTCTTTATTCTTTCTCTTCAGCTATAAACACTCGTCACCCCACCAGTCTCTCTTTATTCTCTCTCTCTCTTCACACACACACACACACATCTCCCTACTTTAAGGCTGCGTCTGCATTAATCCGGATAGATTTTTATTTTAAAACATTTCCGTCCACACTGAAACCTCTGAAAATGTTTCCATCACTAAAGTGTGTGTGTGTGTGTGTGTGTGTATGTTATAAATGTGAGATGCTTCAGCCTGCATCATTTCTGTCAGGTGTCTATTTACTGTCCATCTCTTTTGAGGTCATGCTGTGTAGTCGAGGAAAAGCTGGACATTGTTCTAAATGGACATCATTTAAATGTCACGCCATGATTTCATATGTTTTTAAATCTTTTTATTACAGTTAGAGTTTATGACAGATACAAATACAGAATAAATCCAACACATATACATACACACACACACACACACACACACACACACACACACACACTGAGAGTGTACGCAGTATGTCTAGACTGAAGACAGGATGGTTATTATGAGGTCTGCGTGAAGCTGAAAGCTGACACCTGAAGTATTCGCCTCTTCATGTCTTTAGAACTGAAGAGAAAATCATTTCCACATTGAGGAACATCAGATTCCTCACCTGTACAGATCCTGTTAGGGTTCTATGTTTAGTTTTCTGTAAGGTTCTTCTTGAAACCTCCTGAAACTCAGGTGTAAGTTTCTACATGATTCAGTTTCTCTCTGTAGGCAAAAGTTCTTATCAAAATGGTTCTGCATGAGGTCTTTTCTCACAGTGAAACTATCAGCTACAGGGTTCTGTGAGGTGTGAGGGTTCTGTTAGGTGTGAGGGTTCTGTGAAGTGTGAGGGTTCTGTGAGGCTTCTGTGAGGTCTGAGGGTTCTGTGAGGTTTCTGTTAGGTGTGAGGTCTGAGGGTTCTGTGAAATTTCTGGTGAAATTTTCTGTTCAGGACAGAGGAGTTTTTTGTTTCTTGCTAACATGAAAATGTTATGATCTGGACAAACAGAAAGAAAAGAATTAAACACATTTTAATTGCAGGCTGTAAAGTCTAATAATAATAATAATAATAATAATAATAATAATAGTGTTTATTATTGCTACACAGTATATCAGTGGATACAAAACATCCTGTCACAGTTATTAGATTAGATTAGATTAGATTAGATTAGATTGCATCAGCGGACCTGTTAATCTTCATGAGTTCTGCATGTCACCATGTGAGTACGCTAGAACGTGTTCTCTCTCAGAAACGCTACACAATCATGAGCCAATCAGCATGTGAGTATGGAATGATTGACAGGTGATTGGGAGTTCTGAACTCTCGGAAGCCCCGCCCACTTCCCCTCTCACGTTCTGTCACAGTAAATTTTGATGTGAAATACCGTCAGTGTGTTACACTTATCTAAGCTAGCTACATGCGTGTGTAATGTTAGCTGAGGTCAGCTCTGAAACCTGACAGTTAATGCTGATGATCATCAGGACATGATTAAATTCGTTCCTCAGGTTTACACACAGGTGTGTTAGAGGAGTAGGTCCTGATTCTGAACATTTCCTCATGACTTTGTGTTGTTTCTGTTCTTCACTTCACTGTGTGTCAGTCAGAGGTGAAGCTGGAGCTCAAAGTTCTCCGCATCTTCAGGACAGAGGAGTTAACACTTCTTTACGGTTTTTACAGTAACGTATAACAAGCTGTATTTTTTTCTTCTATGATTAGAAGCTCCGCCCCCGAATGAACTCAGAATCTGTGTATTAAAACTTCATTAAAATGGTCTTCATCATCTAGCGTCTTCAAACCAACCTTCATCATCTAGCTTCTTCAGACCGGCCTTCATCAACTAGCTTCTTTAATATGGTCTTCATCATCTAGCTTTTTAAACCAGTCTTCATCATTCAGCTTCATCAAAATGGTCTTCATCATCTAGCTGGTTCGGTTTGACCTTTAGGAAGTGTTGGTTTCTATCAGAGGATCAGATGAACCCAGCTGGCCCTCAGTCAGGAGGCCAGAGAGGAACATGAGGGGTTTAATGAATGCCTGGGTTCTTTGTGTGGTTCTGGCACACTGTCTTCTTCCTCACGTCCTCTCTGTCTGGTGTGTGACTCCGAGGTTTTAATCTCAGGATGAAAATCAGAGCAAACCTTCTTCCTCTTCTTTTTCTTCTTCCTCTTCCTCTGCTTCCTTTCCTTCTTCTTCTTCTTCTTCTTCTTTTTCTCACTCTTCTTCTTGTGTGAAGGTTGTGAGTCTTCATAAAGGAGCTTTGTGTCCAAACACATGTTCTAAGCATCACCAGGTCCTGACACACGTTATAAGACTCGTGGTTTCAGAAAGCTTCTTCTTCGTGTCAGAGATTCTCTCTCTTATCGGAGGAAAGGAACACGTGTATTTTTTATAGTGAAGGAGTTCAAAACCTTCTGTTCCTCACAGAGCTTTAAAACATCAGCAGGCTTTAGAAAGGAAAAGGTCTACTCAGAGCTCCAGGTCTGGAGAAGATGAGCATTTTGTTTCTTTGTGCATCAGAAAGGAAGAATATTTAAAAGTCTTATTATTAGAAATAATAAATAAAAATGATAAATCAGGTGTAGGATTGAGAACATGATATTTTCAGTTTTTTGTGTTTTTAATGCATGTGGTCACTGTCCTGAGGCTGTGTGTGTGTGTGTGTGTGTGTGTGTGTGTGTGTGTGTGTGTGTGTGTGTGTAAGGCTCACACTCGCCTTTTCTGTAATCGTTAAAAACATTGTTGTCTCTTATTAATGCACACATTTTTTCCTGTAACTGGGTGTGTATGGGTGGCCGTGTGTGTGTGTGTGTGTGTGTGTTGTGTGTGTGTGTGTGTGTGTGTGCACGGGCAGCCCTGCAGTCGTATCTTATGATGTGGTTTTCACTTCATCTCCTCAAGTTCATCCTGAGCGTGCTGCTACACGCTGCTGCATTCCCTCACCTCCGAGAAACAATGACGGCCTGATTTCAGGAGTCACGATTCATCTGAGAGGCTTTCTTTAAAAAGGAGAAAAAAAAGACAAGCAGTCCGTCTCTCTTGTTTCGGAGAAAAAAACAGGTTGCGTCTGTGTGTGCTTGCTGTCTCGGGGGTTGTATAAACTCTCTTCAGGAGTCACTGAGAAGTTCACAAGAAGTCACCAGACAATGCTCATTTGCATATTCATTTAAACACAGAGATCATTTGCATATCAGTAGAATAGAATGTAATGGATCAAACACACACACACACACACACACACACACACACACAAAATGAAATTAACTGACAGAACATATGAGTCTGTTAGAAACACACGTCATCTTGACCGGACACTGAATCTGGGTGGATTTCCAGAGTGGACTGTGGTGTGGACTCCACCCATGTTCATATCTCCTGCACACATCATCACCATCTGAGCAGTGCTGATGGGTCAGGAATCAGTCCATCATCCATCAGAAAGTTCTGCGTTTGACTCAAATCATGATGATGCTAACGTTCCACTCGTATCAGATGGAGCATGGTTTAACGTTTCCACATTATGAGTGTAATTTATCTGGACACAAACATCACCAATGGTCAGACTGGATCTTGTGATCCACCATGTTGGAAGATCTGTTAGGATTCCAGGTGATGCACATCAGACCTGAATGTGGGATCTGGTGGGAAGTTGTAGGGGTCTCCTGCACAGCATACACACAACCCTGCTCCTGCTTTACCCGGGGTCAACAGTTAACCTTGGATCTTCATAATCTGACTCCTCACACTGTACATTCCTAAACCCTGGAGTAACCTTCTACTTATCTGCACATTTGTGTATGTACTGAACCCGCTTCAGAGCAGACGCGGGGTTTCCGGGGTTAAAGCAGGGTTTAGGTTGATGAGCAACCTTCAGAGTTCTTCAGAGCAGTTCCAGGAGAGAACCGTACTCAAGGAATAAACCAAACCAGTAGAATGTGTGGACAGGAACATCTCCACCACCGACACCTCTACACCCTCTTCTTAGTACTGTGTACGACAGAACAGGAAGAAAGCTATTGGATATCAGACATGTGAACTTGCTGTGACTTTGACCCTGTTTGGGTCCAATCTAAAGTCTAATCCGTTCATCTGCAGGTTAAAGTCACAGAAGAACAAATCAGAAACACCTCCACTTCCTGAAACCCAAGCAGAGAAGTGAGCGATGTGTCAGCACTGCACAGTACAGAGAGAGAAGTCCATGCACAGGGTGTGGAGATTAGAGGCTCTGATCTTGGCCCTGATGATAATCAGATTAGAATCAGTGTGATTCCTCTGTGTATCTCTGAGACCTTGTACCCCACACTCAGCAGCTCCTTTTGAACCTCCAGACTTCATCACGTGTTTCCGTTCAGCTAGCTGATATACACAGTGTAAAACCTGAGGAATTAATCTGCTGTTAGAACATTAGAGAACCTTTTCCTTTTCATAATTTCTCACACTGCTCACAAAGTTGCGGGATGGAGCTGAAGTGAAACTCATGACTGAGTTCCCTGTGTGTGTGTGTGTGTGTGTGTGTGTGTGTGTGTGTGTGGTCGTTCACAGGGAGGATCACCTCTGAGCCGGTTGAGGATATTGATCCCAGCAGCTACATTACAGACACGGTACTGAATCTATTTATTCATATAACAGCTTTAATAAAAAAGAGTGGAGGTGGTGAGTGGAGGTGGTGAGTGGAGGTAGTTGGAGGCGGTGACTGGAGGTGAGTGAAGGTAGTTGGAGGCAGTGAGTGGAGGTGAGTGGAGGTAGTTGGAGGCAGTGAGTGGAGGTGAGTGAAGGTAGTTGGAGGCGGTGAGTGGAGGCGGTGAGTGAAGGTAGTTGGAGGCGGTGACTGGAGGTGAGTGAAGGTAGTTGGAGGCAGTGAGTGGAGGTAGTTGGAGGCGGTGAGTGGAGGTGAGTGAAGGTAGTTGGAGGCGGTGAGTGGAGGCGGTGAGTGAAGGTAGTTGGAGGCGGTGAGTGGAGGCGGTGAGTGAAGGTAGTTGGAGGCGGTGACTGGAGGTGAGTGAAGGTAGTTGGAGGCAGTGAGTGGAGGTAGTTGGAGGCGGTGAGTGGAGGTGAGTGAAGGTAGTTGGAGGCGGTGAGTGGAGGCATTGAGTGGAGGCGTTGAGTGGAGGTGGTGAGTGAAGGTAGTTGGAGGCGGTGAGTGGAGGTGGTGAGTGAAGGTAGTTGGAGGCGGTGACTGGAGGTGAGTGAAGGTAGTTGGAGGCAGTGAGTGGAGGTGAGTGGAGGTAGTTGGAGGCGTTGAGTGGAGGTGAGTGAAGGTAGTTGGAGGCAGTGAGTGGAGGTGAGTGAAGGTAGTTGGAGGTGGTGAGTGGAGGCGTTGAGTGGAGGCATTGAGTGGAGGCGTTGAGTGGAGGTGGTGAGTGAAGTTAGTTGGAGGAGGTGAGTGGAGGCGGTGAGTGAAGGTAGTTGGAGGCGGTGAGTGGAGGCGGTGAGTGAAGGTAGTTGGAGGCGGTGAGTGGAGGCGGTGAGTGAAGGTAGTTGGAGGCAGTGAGTGGAGGTGGTGAGTGGAGGTAGTTGGAGGCAGTGAGTGGAGGTGAGTGAAGGTAGTTGGAGGCGGTGAGTGGAGGCGGTGAGTGGAGGTAGTTGGAGGCAGTGAGTGGAGGTGGTGAGTGAAGGTAGTTGGAGGCGGTGACTGGAGGTGAGTGAAGGTAGTTGGAGGCAGTGAGTGGAGGTGAGTGGAGGTAGTTGGAGGCGTTGAGTGGAGGTGAGTGAAGGTAGTTGGAGGCAGTGAGTGGAGGTGAGTGAAGGTAGTTGGAGGTGGTGAGTGGAGGCGTTGAGTGGAGGCATTGAGTGGAGGCGTTGAGTGGAGGTGGTGAGTGAAGGTAGTTGGAGGAGGTGAGTGGAGGCGGTGAGTGAAGGTAGTTGGAGGCGGTGAGTGGAGGCGGTGAGTGAAGGTAGTTGGAGGCGGTGAGTGGAGGCGGTGAGTGAAGGTAGTTGGAGGCAGTGAGTGGAGGTGGTGAGTGGAGGTAGTTGGAGGCAGTGAGTGGAGGTGAGTGGAGGTAGTTGGAGGCGGTGAGTGGAGGCGGTGAGTGGAGGTAGTTGGAGGCAGTGAGTGGAGGTGGTGAGTGGAGGTAGTTGGAGGCAGTGAGTGAAGGTAGTTGGAGGCGGTGAGTGGAGGTAGTTGGAGGCGGTGAGTGGAGGCGGTGAGTGAAGGAGTGGAGGTAGTGGAGGCGGTGAGTGAAGGTAGTTGGAGGCAGGTGAGTGAAGGTAGTTGGAGGCGGTGAGTGGAGGCGGTGAGTGAAGGTAGTTGGAGGCGGTGAGTGGAGGCGGTGAGTGGAGGCGGTGAGTGGAGGCGGTGAGTGGAGGCAGTGAGTGAAGGTAGTTGGAGGCATGAGTGAGGTAGTGGAGGTGGTGAGTGGAGGTAGTTGGAGGCGAGTGAGTGTGGAGGTAGTGGAGGGTGAGTGGAGGTGAGTGGAGGCGTGAGTGGAGGTAGTTGGAGGGTGAGTGGACGGTGAGTGGAGGCGGTGAGTGGAGGTAGTTGGAGGCGGTGAGTGGAGGAGAGTGGAGGCGTGAGTGGAGGTAGTTGGAGGCGTGAGTGGAGGTAGTGGAGGCGGTGAGTGGAGGAGTGGGGCGTGAGTGGAGGTAGTTGGAGGCGGTGAGTGGAGGGTGAGTGGAGGAGATGGAGGCGTGAGTGGAGGTAGTGGAGGCGGTGAGTGGAGGTAGTTGGAGGCGGTGAGTGGAGAGTGGGGGTGAGTGGAGGTAGTTGGAGGCAGTGAGTGGAGGTAGTTGGAGGCTGAGTGGAGTGGAGGCGTGAGTGGAGGTGAGTTGGAGGCGTGAGTGGAGGTGAGTGGAGGCGTGAGTGGAGGTGAGTGGAGGCGGTGAGTGGAGGTAGGGGTGGAGGCGGTGAGTGAGGTAGTGGAGGTGGTGAGTGGAGGAGAGTGGAGGCGTGAGTGGAGGTAGTTGGAGGCGTGAGTGGAGGTAGTTGGAGGGTGAGTGGAGGAGTGGAGGGTGAGTGGAGGAGTGGAGGCGGTGAGTGGAGGTGAGTTGTGGAGGCGTGAGTGGAGGTGAGTGGAGTGTTGAGTGAGTGGAGGCTGAGTGGAGGTAGCTAGTGAGTGGAGGCGGTGAGTGGAGGCGGTGAGTGAGGTGGTGAGTGTGCAGTGAGTGGAGGCGGTGAGTGGAGGTAGTTGAGTGGTGAGTGGATGAGTGGAGTGGAGGCGTGAGTGAGGTGGTGGAGGCGGTGTGGAGGTGAGGGAGGCATTGAGGGGTGAGTGGAGGCATTGAGTGGAGGGGCGGTGAGTGGAGGTGGTGAGTGGAGGCAGTGAGTGGAGGCGGTGAGTGGAGGCATTGAGGAGTGAGTGGAGGCGGTGAGTGGAGGCTGGTGGGGTGGTGGAGGCAGTTGTGAGTGGAGGTGAGTGGAGGCGGTGAGTGGAGGATGGTGGGTGAGTGGAGGCGGGAGTGGAGGCATTGAGCCGTGAGTGTATGCATCTGAGTGGAGGTGTGAGTGGGGCAGTGAGTGGAGGCGGTGAGTGGAGGCGTGGAGTAGTAGGCATTGAGTGTGAGGGGTGAGTGGAGGCGGTGATGTGGAGGCATTGAGTGGAGGTGAGTGGAGGGGTGAGTGGAGGCGTTTGGCCTGGTGTGAGGGAGGCGGTTGGAGGCGGTGATGGAGGCAGTTGGAGGCGGTGAGTCAGGTCTTTGTGCTGCACTGGAATGGAGATGTGTTTCAGCTTGTCCTCACCTCATTAGCCTGAAAGTGTTTGCTCATCTCACTAGCCTCTTATCTGTTCAAATACACCTCAGGGAAAAAGAGGGATAAGAGAGATACAGAGTCAGTGTCAGATGTGTGTGTGTGGTTTTGTGTGTGTGTGTGTGTGTGTGTGTGTGTAAGATGTATAAAAAAAGTGTGACTCTTTTTTTCTTGTCTTTTCTCTCCCTCAGTCTCGCTCTCTGAAGTCCAACTACCCCGTCCAAGTCACTGATCCCCATGGTAACGCAGGATTCTACACGTTTACCCCACAGCCTCGCCTCACATCTCCACCTCAGTCTGATCTCACACACAGGGCTAGTGCTAGCTAGCACACTAGAGCCTGTACATGATACACACTATGTAACCTAGCATGAAGCTAAAATTGACTAGCTTCTGAAGATTAGTAACTACTGCTAAAGAAATAACAAGCTAAGTTAAATTATCACAATGCTAGGTTTAGGCACTTGGCTAGCTTAGCTGAAAAAGTTGTACTGTCCTAATGTTGGGAATATTGATTTAAATATACAGTTAGATCAAACTAGCTAGCTCCACTACAGGCTATTGCTAAAGTAGCTTAAATACACTGATGTTACGTCCTTTGCTAATTAGAAATATCACCAAACACCTTCTCCTAAACAGTCAGAGCATGCTAGCAGCCTCGAGTCTGAAATTCTAAAGATACAGCATGAACATGTTAAGAAACATGCTAGGTTGCTAACCGGCTAGATTTCAGTACCTAGCTTTGTGAGTTTTCTTTAATGTTAGTTGCTGAACTTGTTGGCAATTAAAAATTAGCTGGCTGTGTTTTCATTGCTAGCTTTGTTCAGGCTTTAAGCTAATCTCCAATCTTAGCTTTGAGGTTATTCTCTCATACTCTCCTGCTAGAAGATAAATATTTACAGCTAGTTGGTGTTTGGACTCTTGGTGTTTCTCAGTCTGAACAGCACCATGTGTTTTCTTCTCCTCATGAAGCTAGCGAGTGTAAAGGATTAGCATAACCACTTCCAAGCTAGCAGGGATGGAAGAGGCATGTTTCTGTGTGAAAGTCTTTAAATTCTCAGTGAGTTTTTCTCAGCTGTTTGTTCAGTGAATCAGGATTTATTTCCTGAACTTTATGTAAGTGTGGGGTCTAATCAGCGTGTGTCATCTCACAGATCCTTTCTAATCATCATCAGTTCATTGTCCTGACCACAAACCTGCCGATGACCAGAAGATAAATACATTACACTGTAATTATATGACTGTGGATTAGAGCATGTGTCGGTACACAGGTCGAGTCTGAACTGTGTGTGAGTTTAATCTGCATTCATTTATTTCATTTCTGGTACACAAATGTTTAAAAATTCATTTTGGGATTAATTAATGTTTAATATTGGATTATGCAACTGAATAAAAATTAGGATTAAGACATAAAAAAATCATATTGGGGATTTTGCCAACAAATAAAAAATATTATTTGGATTACAAGAACTTTTTTTTTTGAGGAATCAATAATAATAAATAAAAATAAATGTTCATATTCCACCAATGAATAAAAAGCTAGGTTGTTTATTTATTTAATATAAATATTTTTTATTCACGTCAATAAGATTATTAAGCTAAAAATAATTGTTAAAATAAATAAATAAATAATAAATAAATAAATAAATAAATAATAAAAATACATTTTGAGGATTAATTAATTTTATTTAATCAAAGATATGTCTAGATATATACAATTTTAAAAAAAAACAATTTGTCAATTAATAAAAATGTATTTTAAAGGTTTAAACAGATTTTTTCTAAATTCCTGTTAAACCTGAAGCCTTACTAAGGTTTGCTTATTTCATAAGTAAGTGAGTGAGCGAGCGGTTTCTGAGATTGCAGCACTGATTCAATAAGACTGACAGTCTAATGAATCCGATCTTTATTAGAACTCGGCCCTGAATCCCACTCTCGGACCCGGGATCTGCCCCAGACATGTAGACGGTCGTCGTTGTGGACACACTGTGGCTCTGCCCTGTGCTGCCGAGATCCGTTTCTTTCTGTTCTTAATCTTTACACACATCACCTATTGAGCAACTAAATACCCCGGGGAGGGAGGAGGGGTGGGGGCAATGTGAGGGTGAGGGGGTTATGACAGGTTGCTCCTTTAATTATTCTTTCCAATCCTTCTTTTCATGGAGGATCTAAAGCCTTGTGGGACTTGAAAAGATACATGAAGCAACCAGAAGTGGAAATGTTTAGCGCAGATTTTTTCTTTAACAAAGAAATTTATTGAATAAAGTCTGAGCAAAATAATTCATCGTTCCATCACACCATTAATTACACACAAGACATGCTGCCTTCATGAAAGGAAAAAAGTTTGTAAGATAAATCATTTTAGCCATTCGATCAGGACAAAAGTAATGGCACCCTATAAAAGGTGGAGCAGGAGTTAACGTGTGTGTGAGCTACAGTGGCTAAGCTGCATTACTGGAAAATTTAGCATTTTGTAGTCGATCTTCTGTCACTCAGTCACCATGTCATTGTTTTCACACTGTGAGATTTGTGGGTGTGGCCAAATATAAATAATCTGTGACGTTTATGGAGATTTGTGGGTGTGGCCAAATATAAATAATCTGTGAGCTTTACGGAGATTTTTGTGGGTGTGGCTAAATATAAATGTTCTGTGAGCTTTATGGAGATTTGTGGGTGTGGCTAAATATAAATGTTCTGTGAGCTTTAAGGAGATTTGTGGGTGTGGCTAAATATAAATGTTCTGTGAGCTTTAAGGAGATTTGTGGGTGTGGCCAAATATAAATAATCTGTGAGCTTTACGGAGATTTTTGTGGGTGTGGCTAAATATAAATGTTCTGTGAGCTTTATGGAGATTTGTGGGTGTGGCTAAATATAAATGTTCTGTGAGCTTTAAGGAGATTTGTGGGTGTGGATAAATATAAATGTTCTGTGAGCTTTAAGGAGATTTGTGGGTGTGGATAAATATAAATATTCTGTGAGCTTTAAGGAGATTTGTGGGTGTGGCCAAATATAAATAATCTGTGAGCTTTATGGAGACTTGTGGGTGTGGCTAAATATAAATGTTCTGTGAACATGCCTGGTTACAGACTAGTGTTTATTAACGCACACACATGAGTACAAATAAAATCCGTGATGTTTACTGAGAGTAAATTAATGACAGTAAAGTGGAGTGTGAACAGTTTGTTAATTAAATGATTTTGTTTATTGTAATTTGTGTAGATAACGTGACTCTCCAGCTCAGTTCAGTGCCTCCAGGATACCTCACACCTCCCATGGACCAGATACAGCAGGTGAGGAACGTCTTTCATCAAGTGTAGCCATAAATGGATAAAAAGTCTGCTGTTTATTAAGGAAAAAATGTAATCCTTATCACACGTCAGTGTTTTCAGGGCAGCTGATTAGACGCTGAATAAAAGTATCTCAGTATCAGGTTTTCAGCTTTTATTTTAAGTACATTACGGCTGTTTTGCTGGAAGTTTCTTCATACATTTTCGATGCAGGTTGTAAACAGTAGAAATGTCTTTAACTCATCAGAGATGTCCATCATCACACAC
>JAUCMX010000008.1:28435322-28447822 GCA_033459395.1 Hemibagrus guttatus | reverse complement strand
TGAGAAAGGAGCAGAAATCTGAGGGAACGAGTTTTTATGCATTTTACTGGACAGAAAAAAAAGAGTCTTGACTGTTTTAGTCAAGCGTAGTGATATCTTAGAAATTCCATCAACATGCTAGTTTCTGAACCGTTGCTCCGCCCCTGAGGTAAATAAACAACAACAATAAATAAAATAAGATACAAAACAAAAACTTGAAAAACATAACACAGTCATCTTTAATCAGCACATGTATGATAGAGTGTGTGTGTGTGTGTTTCTTACACACACAGCATGTAGTGTTTGTTCTCCAGTGCTTCTCTGGGGTCCGATTCGGCATCTCATCCTCGTACCTGCCCCCCGGCTGCAGCTTCAGGTGCATCAGGACACCATTCAGCTGAACATCCTCCAGCTTCCATGGTGTGTGTCGTTAGCTAAACCACGCACCATGTAGCATCATTCCCATCATGCATTGCTGTACAGTTTGGGCAGGGTCATCACTAGTGTGGTGAAAGGCGGTTCACTGCCCATGGGGTCAGACAATCCTGTAGTTATACTAAAGGTCTCTGCTTAGTGAGTGATTATAATAAATATATACATTTCTATAAGTTGTATGCATGAGAGTTTAATGAAAACCGCTGTAACGAACAGAGACAGACGCGGCCGATGTCGATGAATAATAAATTCATTATTTTCCTCAAAATTCTACACACAATACCCCATAATGACAATGTGAAAGAAGTTTGTTTGAAATCTTTGCAAATTTATTAAAAATAAAAAACCAGAAAAACTCCCATGTACATAAGTATCGCAGCCTTTGCTCAGTACTTTGTTGAAGCAGCTTTGGCACAGTTACAGAGATTCTGTTGTTTTCTTGAGTTTCATCAGAAATCTCTGGGGTTTTTACATCTAGTTGGAGTTTCCTTTCTTCTTGTTTTTCATTTATTTCACTGCTGCATTTTTAGATGAAAATGAACCAGGTATTAAACGAGGCACAGGTTAATATTTTTTTGGAAGCTGAAACATTCTTGAAGAGCTATGAAAGAGCAATTATCCAGATGATTAAGGTGATTAAGAACAGCGTGTGTTCATCAGCGACTCGTGCCGCTTCAGATGAGGCTTCAGCATGAGCTTACAGTCTGAGAAAAACAGGGGTTCCTGAAGGGTTCTTTGCGTAATTAAAGCTTCTTTTTGTCGATAAGACGATGTGAGAGAACAAGTCGAATAATTCAGTCAGATCTTTAGGGAACTTACTAATAAACCTCAATAACTACACCTCTCAGCTGGTGGGTTCCACTTAGACGTTTTAAAGGTTCCTCCTGAGGAACTGAAAGAAAAAGCACCAGGACTTCGGCTTGGAGCTTCAACAATAATCTTACATTGTGAGGAGAAACAGGTTCCTCAAAGGTTCTTCACATGGTCTCACTTTTCATCGTTTCTGAAAAGGAAACCATGTGCAGTGTTCTACATGGAATCTTAGAACCATTTTAGAACCCAGAGGAACCCTAGATGCTAGATGAAACAGCATGTGTTAGAACTTTCTAAACCCATAATTCCATTGCACAGAAAGCTCCTCACATGATGAAGTTCTTGAAGGTTAAATGTTGAAGATGATTCTCAGATCTTATTGTTCTATTTTTTCTTGATCTCTTTATGCTTCAGGTTTCTGAACAAAATAAAGCTGTGATTATTTTGAATCCTGGAAGATCAGTGATCTGGTCACATGATTCAAACCCACAGCTCTGAAACTGAACTGGTTAACTGGTGATGGAACAGTTCCTTTATTCTGGGGGGGGGGGGGGGGTGTTCCAGTGGATGGAGATGTGTGTGTTTACACACAATATTTAACACTGCTCACCACCGCAAAAACTCTTACTGGTGTAGATCTCGTTCTCAAGCTCAGGTCTATCGTGTCACATAACTATGTTTGTTTATTGTTTGTTTGTTTGTTTTATTGACTCTGTTCACTTGTGTTGCAGCCTGTTGAAAATGAAGCAAGTGCATTAATCTGTCCAGGATCCATTACTCCCGGTTCGTGTTGCACTTTTACCTCCTTGTGTTGCTTCTTCTCCTTCTTCTTCTTCCTCTTCCTCTTCTTCTTCTTCTTCTTCTTATTATTATGATTATTATTATGAATTGATTTAGTACACAGTGACTGTCCCATCGTCTCCACCTCAGAGTTCACCCCGGATCTGCAGTGCTTGTCCTGTGAGAAATGCCTCTGCTCCATTCCACCTCCCAAAATCAGTGACCTGCTGGACGATGAGGATCTCCTCTACACGCTGCGGCTGAAGCTGGACCCCGCGCACTACACCGTCAAGAACTGGAAGAACTTTGCCAGCCGCTGGGGCATGAGCTACGACGAGCTGATGATGCTCGAGCAGCGAACGCATGGCTCCACCTACCACAGCCCCACTCAGGAGTTCCTCTTCCGCTACAGCCAGAAACCAGTGACGGAGCTCACCGAGCTCTGCCGGTTCTACCAGCGCATCGATGTGCTACGGCTGCTTCAGCACTGGGTGGAGAACGATTGGCCCTCACGCTGGAAACGAGTACATTAGTAAAAAAAATGGACAGATAATGAAAGACTGACATGAGGCTTGTGTTTTTTAGACCCAGAGTGGACATGCTGCTGGACTGGTCATGGATCCTGCTGTTTTTAATATGTGGACTTTCTGGAGTGTTTATATTACGCAAGCCGATTTTATTTCTTCGTGTAATCTTTTTAAATGGAACATTAACAGCGAATGACCCTCTGTTGCCATGGTGATGTTGATCAGTAAATCAGGGAATAGAAGCCATGATGTAAAGTAATGATTAAAAAGTGTAATGATGGATAAAACGTGCCGACTCAACAACCTCCTCATACACACTCGGATATTTCCACAGAGCCAGTTATTACTGACCACTGAGAGACCCAGACAGAATACAGAGTGCATTCTGGGTAACACAGTGATGGAGCATTAATTAGTATAAATACAACAACATGAAAGATTTTATTCAAACCCTGAGTCTGACATGCAGTGCCGAGATTCTTCTGAGGTTCTTAGACATAAGGGTTCCTTTCAGGTTCTTTGGATAGTCAGACTCGGATAAGGAAACAGCTCCAGCAAACAAGGTTCTGCACAGAACATCAAAGGATCCTAGAGAAGGACTGGATCTCTATCAAAACATCACAAGGACACAATGAAAGATCTCTTAATGTTCTATGCAGAACTCAAAAGTGAGTTCCTCTGTGTTTCTTTTGGCAGTGAAGGGTTCACTCTGATCAGAAGCTTCTGCATAGAACCTCAGAGGGTTTAAATGAGAGGGGCTTTATGGTTCTTCACACTTCATTGTTCATGCAGTGATTTTGTGTTGAGAAGCTCTGCTGTGTTGCGTACTTTGCAACCCTGGCTGCCTGCTAAGTGGAATTATGGGATATCTGACACTACTGCGCTAAAGCTAGGCCACAAAAGTCCTTCTGCTGCCTATTGGAAAGAACTCTGTATATTTTCTGTGTAGCGGTTATCAGTGACCTCGGCTAGCCCAGCTGTACTTTTCTTCTGTACGTGTTTAATGAGAGCTTGTATACGACAGGAGAAGATCACTACGCTTATTACAATACAATACAAACTTTATTTCTATAGCACATTTAAAACAACTACCGTTCACCAAAGTGCTCTCCAGGATACATTGAAGCAACAAAAATAAAAAACAACCAGTCACAAAGTCAATATAACCCTGAACACTCTAGCCAGTATTAAAGGCCACACTGAAAAGAACAGACTTCAAACTCGACGTAAAAGCATCCACAGAAGGAGCAGATTTAATGTGCATAGGAAGAGGGTTCCCCCATCACCCTTTGATCTGAACCTTGTTTTAGGAACATGAAGAATCATCTGACGAGATGATCTGGTGTTTCTTGAATTTTGAGGGTATTAAAAGGTTAGCAATATGTTCTGGTGCAATACCGTGCAGTGCTTTAAACACCAGTAACAAAACCTTACATTCAGCTGTAAATGTGACAGGCAAGCAGTGGAACGTAATAAGAACTGGGGTAATACTCTCCCTTTTCTTTGTATGAGTCAGGAGTCCAGCTGCAGAGTTCTGCACTAATTGATGATCAGATCATTGACGCTGCGATAAACCAAAATATTACGAATTGCAGTAATCAATGCGAGAAGATATCAAAGCATGGATGTCAGTCTCCAGATCTTTAAAAGAGAGAATTGGTTTAAGTTTAGCGATAATCTGAAGTTGGTAAAAACCCAGCCTTAACAACACTGGTGACCTGTTTATCTAGAACCAAAGCCGAGTCCATGATAATGCCCAAATTCTTTACACAGTCTGCCACACTAATTGACATAAAGGTCAATCTACCTATCATTTCATTAGATTCAGAAGAGGGTCTAAAAACAACGCACTCTTATTCTGATTAAAATGTAGAAAATTGCACTCCAACCATGCCTTGATCTCACATAAACAATGAGCAAGTGCATCCAAGGATTGTGAGCCTTTCCAATCAGTTGGGATATACAACTGAGTGTCATCTGCGTAGAGATGATACATAATATTGTATTTTCGAAAGATAGAGCCTAAAGGGCACATATACAATGAGAACAAGATAGGCTCGAGAATGGAGCCCTGTGGTACACCACAACATAATTTAGCTGATGAAGAGGACAGATTTCCAATGGAGATCGAGAATGATCTGTCCTTTTAATACGATTTAAACCAGTGTAAGGCAGTACCCTTAATACCAACATCCTCCAAATGCCTCAATAAAATACCATGGTCAGTGTTATCAGAAGCTGCTGTAAGATCAACTAGAATGAGAATAACTATCTTTCCGGAATCAACTGCTAATAAAATATCAGTAAAAACTTTAACAAGGGCAGTTTCTGTACTATAAAAGGATCTGAAGCCTGACTTAAACATGTCTATAAGAGTTTGAGTGTTAAATGGGAACTGAATGGACAAACAGAGGACTGGACTGAGGAATCGCTCCAGACATTTATTTAGATTTGTTACTTTAATTTTAAAAAATTCCATAAATCTCTATTCAAATTTCATTTGTCGTTTTGTTGCTTGCTTGTGTGAACATGTGTAAAGGTGTGTTCATGTAGAGGTCAGTAAGAGGACAATAACCTTTCACCTTGCACTTAAACGTTTGAGTTTATTTTAGAAATAAATTAGCAATTTCATTCTCAAACGAGATTCTCAAATTCTCAAAAAGATTTTTTTTTAATTTTGTGTTTTCTTCAGGAGGTTTTACTATGATTTAGTCAGTTTATAATCTCTTATTTTTTTAAACAAACAGAGAAAAAATGTTTCAGAAATAATCAGAGTGTTGAGTAAAATCTATTACTCTTGACATAATAGTTCTGTAAAACTCTCCTATTTGTGTCATGTGAGTTGCACTTAAACATGATTTTTTTTGTTTGTTTTTTCATCAAAAAGTCAGAAATCCTGGAGATGATCTTCACAGCTTCAGGCTGTTGTACACGTGGGCCGTGGTGTGTGTGTTTGTATATGTGCAAGTGTGTTTCATTTTCATAAATAAATGTGATGATTAATATTGGAGCCTGAGTTGTGACTTGAAAGCAAAGCTAGTTCTCTGAAACGAAAATAAAAGCAAATAACCATGTGGTGAAGAGAATAAATTCAGCTGAAAAATGTTTATTTGTTGAAAAAATGACATGTATCTGTAAATATTTTACAGTTAGAGAAGAGGGAAGTTTGCTACAAACATAAAGTCTTAATATCATTGTAAATCAACAGGATTTTCCACCATTAATAACAATACTGATAAATAATATATAAAGAAAAAATAATAGATATAAAGTAATTCCGTTAGTTTTAATTGTACATAAAATGGTTTTTCTTGTAAATAAAATGCAACATGTTTTCCTTCATATCATAATTCTTGTAACTATATCATAATTGACACAGTGGCACTTTATACAAAATAGAAATTAGAATTTTTGTAATTAGGTATTGTATCTGACAATATTTTAAACTTCACTTGAAGCTAATCTGCATCTGAATCAGTGCTCAACCCGAGCATGTTGTTCAGACTCAGAGAAAGTTTCTTTTTCTCACTGATTATAGGATAGTCCTTATCTGTGTCAGGATTCTCCACTTTAAACGTTCCTCGTTTCACTGTGGTAGACTTGTCTGGGAGTTCAACGTTCTCCCAATTGATGCTGGAAGGCGCTGTGAGGTCGCTGGTGGAGCGTGCTGCAAAAAGTCTTAGCCTTTCTTTGATGTCAATCGTTGGTGTGTGTCCGTTGGATTCGAGAGTTCCTGTGGATGATTTCCACCCAGCTTTGATCCTGGGGAGGATGGGACCTGAGGAGATCCCGGCCTGTGGTTCTACTATAGTGGTGTTGGTGTTAAGGTCAACAGCTCCAGTAGATTCTTGCAGGAAATCATCAAATTTGCTGTTGGGAAGTCGGTGTGTTTTGAACATGGGCAGACTTTTTGGAAGTTTCACATCTGCATCAGGACTGATTATACTGCCATCCATGTTTACATCAACGTTATCTACTTTGGCTTCAATGGATCCGTTATTTGACCGTTTGAACGGCCACTTTGATTTACTCTTAGACCCATCAACTTTGATATCTGGAGATTCAACATTAAGCTCTCCTTTGGGTAAGCTCAGATCGACGTTAGGGCTCTCAACCCTGGGGGCGGACAAGCTCACATCAGGTTCATCAAAATCAGGTGATTTTACTTTAGGACCAGAAATATTCAACCGTTTCAGTGTTGGAAATTTCATCTTTCCTTTAGGGGCATCTACATCAACACTGGGACCTTTGAGATCAGCTGTAGGCAGGTTCACACTGGCATTTGGAGCTTTAACATTTGCATCCATTGTTGGGGCTGACAGGTTGAGGTCTGGACTTTTGACTGACGCATTGAAATCAACATCTGGTGCATTTACTTTAGGACCAGATACACCAATTTTGGGTTTTTTGAGAGTGAACAATTTAAACTTTCCAGATGGGGCCTCTAATTCCGGAGTCTTAACATCCACATCAGGAACCTTAATATTAGCTTTGGGTAGTTTCACATCAACATCAGGTGCACTGAATTTAGTATTTGGTAGATTTAGGTCCACATCTGGTTTCTTCAGTTCTCCTTCAATCTTAGGAAGAGAAGCGTTCAGATCTGCATTCAGGTTAGGCTCATTAACGTTGGGTCCAGAGAGATTGAATTTGGGCATCTTGAGGTGAGGCATCTTAAATTTTCCAGATGGTGCATCAATGTTGGCATCTGGGACCTTCAGATCTACATCAGGGCCTTTAAGACTTCCTTTCGGCAAGTTCAGGTCTACATCTGGACTCGAGAGATCAACCTTTGGTGCATTCAGGTTAAGATCAGGTCCTCTAAGATCTGCCTTAGGTAGATCCATGTCTATGTTTGGTGCATTCAGGTCTGCATCAATATTTGGTCCTTTGACCTTTGGTCCAGAGAGGTTGAATTTGGGCATCTTGAGGTGAGGCATCTTTAATTTTCCAGATGGTGCATCAATGTTGGCATCTGGGACCTTCAGATCTACATCAGGGCCTTTAAGACTTCTTTTCGGCAAGTTCAGGTCTACATCTGGACTCGAGAGATCAACCTTTGGTGCATTCAGGCTAAGATCAGGTCCTCTAAGATCTGCCTTAGGTAGATCCATGTCTATGTTTGGTGCATTCAGGTCTGCATCAATATTTGGTCCTTTGACCTTTGGTCCAGAGAGGTTGAATTTGGGCATCTTGAGGTGAGGCATCTTTAATTTTCCAGATGGTGCATCAATATTGGCATCTGGGACCTTCAGATCTACATCAGGGCCTTTAAGACTTCCTTTCGGCAAGTTCAGGTCTACATCTGGACTCGAGAGATCAAACTTTGGTGCATTCAGGTTAAGATCAGGTCCTCTAAGATCTGCCTTAGGTAGATCCATGTCTATGTTTGGTGCATTCAGGTCTGCATCAATATTTGGTCCTTTGACCTTTGGTCCAGAGAGGTTGAATGTGGGCATCTTGAGGTGAGGCATCTTTAATTTTCCAGATGGTGCATCAATGTTGGCATCTGGGACCTTCAGATCTACATCAGGGCCTTTAAGACTTCCTTTGGCAAGTTCAGGTCTACATCTGGACTCGAGAGATCAAACTTTGGTGCATTCAGGCTAAGATCAGGTCCTCTAAGATCTGCCTTAGGTAGATCCATGTCTATGTTTGGTGCATTCAGGTCTGCATCAATATTTGGTCCTTTGACCCTTGGTCCAGAGAGGTTGAATTTGGGCATCTTGAAGTGTGGAACCTTTAATTTTCCAGATGGAGCATCAATGTTGGCATCTGGAACCTTCAGATCTACATCAGGGCCTTTAAGACTTCCTTTCGGCAAGTTCAGGTCTACATCTGGACTCGAGAGATCAACCTTTGGTGTGCTCAGGTTAAGATCAGGTCCTCTGAGATCTGCCTTAGGTAGATCCATGTCTATGTTTGGTGCATTCAAGTCTGCATCAATATTTGGTCCTTTGACCCTTGGTCCAGAGAGGTTGAATTTGGGCATCTTGAAGTGTGGCATCTTTAATTTTCCAGATGGAGCATCAACATTAGGGGCATTTAGATCCACATTAGGGCCCTTGATTTCTCCTTTTGGTAGGTTGAGATCTACATCTGGAGCAGTGAGGTTGAGATCTGGTGATTTTGCATGAAGGTTAAGATGTGGACTTTTCAGGTCAGCTTTTGGCAAATCTACATCTGGAACAGCCAGAGAACCATCAATCCTGGGTGCCTTTAGGTCCAGATTAGGGCCTTTGAGCTCACCTGATGGTAGGTTCACATCTACATCTGGTGCTTGCAGATTTGCATCAACATTTGGTGCTTTTACTCTTGGGGCAGTTAGACTAAATTTAGGCATCTTAATATGTGGCTTTTTAAATTTTGCAGATGGGGAATCAATTGTTGGAGATTTCAGGTTCACATCTCCATTGACATCAACATCTGGGACATTCAAATCAGCGTCCACATTTGGACCTTTGATTTTTGCGCTAGGGGCAGAAAATTTGGGCAGTTTGGGTAGCTTGAATTTAGCAGCTGGAGCTTTCAGGTCTACATCTGGAGTTTTGATGTCTAGGTCTGGTGTACCAATTGCACCTTCTACTTTTGGTGCAGAGAGTTTGAGATCTGGTGCTCTGGCATCTATGGCTGGCCCTTCAAGTTTAGCTTTGGGCAGGTTCATGCCTACATCCATATCTGGTGTCTTTATGTCTGCATCAAGTTTGGGCCCTTCCACCTTTGGCTTGTTTAACTTTGGTAGCTTGAGAGTGGGGAACTTGGATTTTGCAGATGGTGCACCGATATGTACTTTTGGAGCATTAATATCAACATCTGGGTGATGAATATCAAGATTTGGTGCATTGATGTCTGCCTTCACTTTGGGTGCTGTCATATTGATGTTTGGAGTATTCAGATCTGCATCAATGTCTCCCAACTGCCCTTTCACTTTTCCTTTGGGTTTCTTGAATTTGGGCCATTTTATTTTGGAAGCTCCTTCGATGTCAGCATCTGGGAGTTCTGCATTAAGATTTGGGCCTTTCAGTTCAGCATTTGGCAGCTTCACATCTACATCAGGTGCATTGGCGTCGAAATCAAGAGAACTGCCCTGAAATTTTGGCATTTGGAACTTAGGAGTTGTAGAGCACAGTTCTGGTGTCCTAAGATCTGCACCAACCCCTGGAGAGTTCAGCGTTGGAGGAGTGATGCTGCCATCTAGATTAGCACCTTTAAGTTTCGGCCCTGTCATGCCAATGGTTGGCATGGTGAACTTGCCCCTGTCTCTGACTGTCAGCTCTGGTGTGGAACCCTTCAGATTCATCTCTGGGAGTTCTCCATTCACGGATGGACCTGCGAGGTCACCTTTGATACCTGGGAGACTTAAATTCCCATTTAGGCCTTGGATGTCAGCAGATGGTGCTTGAGGTTTTGGAAATAAATCACCAAATCTCTACGGAAAGAAAACGAAAGAAATGTCAAGAATTCATTGCAGTACATTGTCGGTATATTTAGAAATCAGATACTGTTCATTTAGTTTGTAATTTTAAGATGTTTCTTACCAGTCCAGCACTTGCACTGGGTTTAGTCTTAATTTCAAGGTTCTTGTCATAAGTATGAAGGACCTTGAGTAATTTCGACGCATCATCGTTACTGAGGTGACCCAAGTGAACTATGGCACAGTCGATCTTCTCATCTAACCAAAGAAGATCCAAGAGTGGTTAGTAATCAGTTTTGCAACAATGAACAATCAAACTGTTTCCTTCCTTGTGGCTTTTGCTAAGCCTGAACCGGTTCCTCGTGAGTTCACGATAAACCCAAAGCGGGATCGTTACCTTGCATTAAGTTGATTGCAGGTTCTTTGATTCCAGTGTTAAACATATCACTGACAGCCGAGGTCCGTATTTCCCCATTCTGAAAGAGATCATTAATAGAACACAGGATTATTTATGTATGTTTAAAGTAAAGTTGGCAAACCAACATATTTGCATTGACAACGAATCAAAGCACTCACTCGATGAGGGAAACTCACCATTATCTCTTAATTACGTCTACAGCTGCATGTCACGGAAAAAAGGTCCTGTAATCTGTCGAGACAAAATGGCAGAAAATCGACTTTAATTAAAAAGCACATGAAACGTAGTGGCTTTATTCATCTGGAATCCATCTGGAGTCAAGACGCTGTGCTGCTTCTCTCTGTGGAGAAGTTTGCCTGCTGTCACGGGTTCGTTCACACTCGCATGTTTAGCAGGCTTTTCATCCCAGAGCGGGGAGTCATTACTGTTCAGAAATGTCGTACAACCAGTTAAAAAAAACAAATAAATACTCGTGTGCATGAGCTGAGCTACTTCACCCTGCCACATCCCTTTAAAGGAGCTTGTGTTTGAGTCATGAGTCACATTCTTTACATTTCAAAGATAAATTATATGTTGATACTTTACACATGAATAGAATAATACACGTAAACACCTAGAAAACAGGTATATTTCCATGGATCTAGGATCTAGGGGATTTATATATTTTTATCATTTATAGATTTATACAGCTGCTTTGTGACATTCCATTGTTAAGAATTAAGTTGAATTGAATAGTAAGTTATTTGCATGAACCGTATGCTAGTAAGCTAACACGTCCGGGGGATTAAAATAAATGAGGTGTTCGGTTTCAGGATGTTTATTATGACATCAGCATCGTTATAATAAAGTTCTGTGGATAAACTGATCCTTTTAAGCTGTGTTACTTGCGTTAAAAAAAGGAGAAAAGTATTCCTACATGTGTATTAAACAATTACGACACCAATGTGTCAATATATTCTGTGTAGATTTTACCTTTCTAAAAAACAAAGTAAGTCATTTTTAATCTTTAATCTGTTTAGATGTATAAATAAAACCGCTGCTGATGGAAAGAAAAAGAAAGAAGAGTAAAGAATGAAAGCCTCAGTGTACTGAGATCTCAGTAGAATGGATTAAAGATTTCTTTCTAAAAACGTCTTTGTTTTCATCTGAAGTCCAACCTGCTGATGTTCAGCCGAAGCTGTTTGGCTGGAGAGAGCGAGCCGAAATATCTTAACACTGAATAAAAATCTGATTAAAATTCGGATCAAATTCTTTTACATTGTTTACGAGTTTGAGTTCTCGGCTAAAGAGATCTGTGTTTATTTAATAAAGTTTGTTATTTTATTTCTAAAACTTTTTGAGTCTAAAATAAAGTGACTTCAGTAAGAAGTCTGGTGTTTCCCTGGAGAAACCTGGTGAAGTTCCTCATCAGTTCTCTCACAGCAGAACCGTTCTCTGAAATGTTTTTAATACGTTACGATTTTACTGCTTATCCAATCCGAGCATAATCACACACACACATCGAGTACCAAAAAAAACAGGCGAGTCTGTGCAAAAGTCTTCAACCGGACCCGGGTTCTAACAGGCAACTGATCCCGAAAATAAAGATTAAAAACTGAAAGAAATAAAATTCACTAACAGCCACAACACTCTAACGGTGTGGAGCACGGGAAACTTCTGTTTCTTCTTCAGTGTGAACTCTGTACTCCACTGTTACTGTTCACAAAAAACACCAGTAAGACTGTGTGTGTGTGTGTGTGTGTGTGTGTGTGTGTGTGTGTGTGTATGATTGTGTGTGTGTGTGTGTGTGTGTGTGTGTGTGTGTGTGTGTGTGTGTGTGTGTATGATTTTTTTTGTGTGTGTGTGTGTGTGTGTGTGTGTGTGTGTGTGTGTGTGTGTGTATGTGTGTGTGTATGTGTGTGTAGTGTGTGTGTGTATGAGTGTGGGTGTGGGTGTGTGTGTGTGTGTGTGTGTGTCTGTGTATGTATGTGTGTGTGTATGTGTGTGTGTAGTGTGTGTGTATGTGTGTGTGTGTGTGTGTGTGTGTGTGTGTGTGTGTATGTGTGTGTGTATGTGTGTGTGTGTGTGTGTGTGTGTATGTGTGTGTGTGTGTGTGTGTGTGTGTGTGTGTATGTATGTGTGTGTGTGTGTGTGT